>VZTE01003713.1:757100-791854 GCA_013397775.1 Eulacestoma nigropectus | reverse complement strand
GCCCCTGTCCGTGTCCGTGTCCCTGCCCCTGTCCGTGCCCCTGTCCGTGTCCCTGTCCCTGTCCGTGCCCCCGCCACCCCCCGCGGCCCGGCCCTGTGCCCACGAACGCAGCTCGCTTCACTCACGAGGACATAGTATAACGAGAGGAAAAAGACTGAGGCTGCGCCAGGGGAGGGGTGGGTTAATCATTAGGAGGAATTTCTTCACAGAAAGGTGATGAGACATTGGAATGGGCTGCCCAGGGAGGGGATGAGTCACCGTCCCGGGAGGTGTTCAAGGAAACACTGGATGTGGCACTGGGTACCATGGTCTGGTTGACAAGGTGGTGTTCGGTCACAGGTTGGACTCGATGATCCCAGAGGTCTTTTCCAGCCTTACTGGTGGTGTGCTTCCCACCCGCTCTGCATTGCAGCGTTCCGCTCGGCCGGCACAGCGGAGAAGTTCTCTCTTGAGCGTGGTCCTCCCCACCTTCTCCACTTAATGCACAGAGGACAGGCTGCTACGCCCCTCGGGGAAAGCTGGCGCCGGGGGAAGGTGCGAAGTGGCTGTCGCATTATTCTGTGACACAGATTTCCCCAACAAACAAAGCTCATCCCGTGCTGCGCTCTAGGAAATGTCTCTTGATGTGGATTTAGAACCAGAGGTTCTTGGGTACGGAACTGCTTTAGCAGCTGGGTGCTAATCTTAAGGTGGAGAGGATGCCATGCTAACAGGAGTGGTGTTTACTGTATAAGTATTAGTCCATTTCTAATAGTTCAAGAAAGGAAGTATTTTAGCACTTAAGTGTGCAAATGGTGCCGTAATCACAGGAGTTGCATTTACTGTTAAAACATTAGGCTGTTTAAAGTCTGGAGTGTGTTTGTTCACTGACAGTTTAAACAGGAAATAAAAAGGCTCTCTTTGTGGATCAATGTTTACTCTCGCTATATCAGAAAGACGTCCTTCCAAAGAAACAAAGGTGTTGGCTTAAAAGCATGTATTGATATTCTGATTAAAAGCTTAAAATCCTTATGCAAAGTAGATGATGTCTCTGAAATCAAGAAAAATTGTTAGAAATGCTCTCAGCCAATGTGAAAGTCTGATGGAATTAATACAATGTAACTAAGAAATTCAAAAATTGCAGTTATTTATTTAGGCTTGACTAATAGTTATACCACATGTTGCCCTGCAAGTAACTGTTCAGCAGAGGGTCCCTGCCTGTATTCCAATCATGACAAACAGTGACAGAGCCAAGGCAAAATCTCCCATGCAATGCTCTCCCAAGCATGGAAAGAGAACCAGCACACTGCCATGGAACACTGAATTGAGAGCTTCCCTCTGTTAACTATTCAGTTATGTCTAGGAGCTGTCAAAGAGTTACTCTGTAAAATGACAATAATAAATTTGCATTTAATGTCTTGCAGTAGCAACAAACCCAAAATATCCACTAAATTTGGGCTTAGCTTCAAAAAGGGAAATTACATAAAAATGGAGTTACTTGTTTAAAAGGAAATACTAGAATCTTCATAGGCAGCACAGGGACTAGTTAAAGAAATTGTGTTAGATTCTGATATGAAGATTGGGAAAAAAACAGTCTTTGAGCACAGATGAAGTTTTAGGCAAAGCACTCTACAGCCACGTAATACCCCTGAAGAAGGACTCTCAGCCCAGAGCAAATTGTACAGACAGACATGCTGACCAGACCAACTCAGTGAAATCCTTTCAATTCTACATAGGGATAGTTACATAGAAATAATTTTCTGCTGAGTTAGCTTTTGCATAGCCAATTATACTATCTAATACTAGTCAATCCCAAACATATATTAAGAGTACCAATGGGTATTATTTAAAATTACTGAGCAGAGAGACACATGGTACCATACAGTTTCAATCTCTGCTAAAATCTGAACAACTGATCATATTAGGAACAAGACAAGAAGATTTCTTAGGTTATATTCCAAAGAAATGTGCAAATTTTCAGTGGAAAAATCAGCATTTTAAAGAAAAAATATTTAATTATAATACTAAAAAATTATTTTGTCTGATATTTACTTTTTACTACAGCGTTTCACAAAACAACAGAGATAAATCAAGCTGTTTCAACAGAGATAAATCAAGCTTGCGGATGTTAAAAAATACTGGATATTAGGAAAAAATTCTTCACCAAAAAGCTGCTCAGGCATTGTAACAAGCTGCTCAGACATATGGTGGAATCACCATCCCTGAAAGTGTGCAAATAACACGGAGATGTGGCACTTGGCAGCATGGTTTAGTAGTGCTAAATGGCGTGGCAGTGTTGGATTAACAGTTGGACTTGATGATCTTACAGGTCTTTTCCAACCTCGAGGATTCTGTGATTCTATAAGATTATTTTGAGTAGCTTCTAGACATCAATTTTAGGATAAAAAGAATGTCTGAATTAGAATTGACTACAGACTACAGACAAAGTATTCTCTAATACTTTGGTTTAATGGTTAAAGACTGACCATCTACTCATATACGACTGATATACAAGCCCAGAAATGCTTTAGCTATAAATATTACCTTTAAGATGCATGTCCTCTTATTTCTAGGAAGAAAAAAAGTATTAATGAAGTACTCTCTAGAACCCACCTACTGTTGTCACTTACAATAAAATGAATGAGAAATTAGGAGAGAAATTCCTTTAATACTGGAATTGCTCTTTTGGTAAGCATTCTGATCAAATTGTGATGACATTTCATGCTCATGTAAAGATGCATGTATTCTCTTTTTTTTCCTTGCAAAGTACCCAGAGCACTGTAACTCAGGTAGTCATACAGACTGTCCGCATTTTTGCTCTTTCTTTGAGAAAAAACCATCTTCAATGTAGACTCTGCTGCCTACATAGAAAAGGCTCATCACTGTTCTGTCAGCATAGTTTCCAAACTTTATTTCTCACATAAATCATTCTTCTTTTGACACTATTCTAGTAAGCAAGAATTTCAGAATGCCTTTTAAACAGGTTAAACGTTTTGTTCAAGTTCCTCTCAAGTATCTCTCAATACTGGAAGTAGGGCTATGAAGCAATTTCTAACGGCTTTTAACCATAAATTCCTTATTCACTGGTTTCCTGTCGGAGGAGCTCTTCTTCCTCTGTTACCAGGTTAGTGTAGCAGAAAAGATGACTACCAAAAGCTACCTGAGATTAACAAAATTATGATGTGGATACTTCACTTGTAATGCAGCTTGGGTTGCAGATATGATATGCTCATTTACATACAAATAAAATATAAGAAGTCCTGTATAACACCCATAGCTGAGAAAGATGGGAACGGAGGAGATATTTCTCGGAACCTATTTTCTGTCTTTAGCAAAAGCTTTTAATATCTGGACTGATATGCATGTCTAGCAGAACAATCTGGCCCAACTGTTTAAAGAAGCCACAAAAAGATCAGCAGAAATGCTGATAAAACCCCTGAGTGATGAGAATACCATTTGTTTTCTGACATATTGCTGAATGTTTAAATCAGACTTCTTTTCATGTCCCACAATGCTGAGGATTAGAGCTCTCTTCCCAATTATATTGCAAGTATTACATCTGCTGAGTTTGCTCTTTAGACAGATACACTCACTCCGTGTGCCATCTGTGTTCAGAATGAAGTGGTCTCCTTTGGCCAGCAGTGAGAGATGATGGTTGGTGGTCCTTTTCAGGTAATACAATGATGTTATGAGGAGCTGAGCAGAGGTTACCAAGGTAACAGAATACACTCAAGGCTGTATGGGATGACAGAAGGGTGTCTGACAAATTTCAGAGAGGTTGAGGGAGATTTCAAAGATTGAGGGAGATACTGGCTAGCAAAGAGAAAACAGCAAGGGGCAATGCAAGTGCTAGAACTCTGGCTTGAAACTCCTGCAGAGTTCCCAGGGCTCACTTTATAAAGTAAAATAAAATATGATTTTAACATTGGCAGAGGTAGAGAAAAATGTCATAGTGCACAATTCTGAAAAAAATTTATTCTCATGCTCTATATTTTGCAAAAAATGCGCATCTCCTCTATTATGTTCCAAGCTGGCATTTCAACTGCTGTAAAAGCTGTGATGAATGACCACTAGAGGTCCTTCAATGAATAAGAAATAATTCAGGCTTTCTGTTGGGTGATTTTCTTACTTGGGGTATATTTGTTTTATTTTGTTCTTTGTCATAAATAACATAAAGAGCTAACTTTACAAGAGAGCTAAGTACTACATTTCTGAAGATAACTGACTGTCCATGTGCTCCGCAGATACACAGGGATTTTGGGTAGCCCTATGTCACTGCTGACATTTTCACAAATGCTATTGAATTTGATTGGGAACTAGACATACACCTAGAAACCTGAATACTTTGCTTTGTGCTTTTCTGTGTATTTAGGTAATTAACACTCAAAAAATCCTAATTTCAGTGTTCAAAACTTCAAAAATATTTATCTGTATGACAGATGTCTTTTTTCCATACGACTTTCTCTATTCTGAATTTAGGCACTATATAGTCACCCTGTCTTTGGCAGATACAAGTAAGGACAGGTGTATTGTTTACTTAAACATTAGGAGTAAAACTGATAAACTCTAGACAGAGGGACCTCTAGTGAAGCATAACTAAAGACAGTACAACTTTGAAGGTGTTTTTTCCCTCTCTATTCCTATTAAAGCCTTTGTTCAACATTTGAAGAAAACCACTTCTTTTTTTCCTTTCTTTTTCCACATGTCTGCACATGGCATTAGGTGGGGGGAAAAAGTCTTGTGGCAAATCTGTGAATAAGCTAAACCTGAAGTTTAAAGCTCTGAAGTAGGAATGGAACAGAAGAAGGTTATCAGGCAGGAAGATCAGAAGATGCTTAGGGAAGACAGCTGGGAGAAGGATGAGTAGTTACAGGTCCTCTCAGACAATCAAAGATGAAGAAGTTACATGCAACAGTTCTTATCCTAAAGCCAAAGAAGAACCAGCACGTTTTAGCTATGATCCTAGTAGGAGACACAAGCTGAGAATGAAAGTGAATGTGGACTATCAGTTTGTTTTCTTAGGAATGAGAACATACAGAGGACTTTCATGCTTGTCAGCAATGTCAGGACATAATGTCCCTAGGGCTGTTTTTGCCAAATCACAACTGTTGAAAAGAAAGTTTCTTCCAAGACTAGATGGTTTTCAATTTAAGTAAATGTATTGTACGTAAATATTTGCAAAGTAATTTCTAATGTCACTTTTTTATTGAATTGCTTTCTCACCAGCTACAAGTATTCTACCACTTTGTTTGCTACTCACTTCATACTTCATTTAACTTAATGATTTTTTGTCATTAGAATTCAAACAAATCTTCTTTAATGAGGAAGACCCTTTCTCAGAAATATTTGTAATACGGTTTTTTCTTCAGTCTTTTGACTTGTTACAAATGGAAAGTGAACCATTAGAGTGCTTTTCAATAATTTATTGCTCTCAACATGCAAAATCCACTTCCTAAGAATAACACGTTTAGGACAAAAAATATCTGTTTCATCTTGAAAAGATCTTTGGACTGCTAAAAAGAGGACTGTATCATATGAACACCCACCTGTTGGAAAGAGCTGTAGGAGCCTCACCATCTGATTGCCAATGCAACCATGGCATATTTTGAGAATCTAACTGATGTTTACCCTAGGAATTATTTCTTCTAAAGATATTTTCAGAAAGGTTGCTTTAGTTGGCTTTAGCAGTTTTGAAAAAAATACACATAAAGTTTTATTTTTTTTTTCTAAATAGAGTTAGCAAGTTCCAAGATAATTTTTAAGTAGAATGTTGCCCACTACAACTTGAAAAGATGGGAAAAACATTCTGTATGAAAGTGTTAAAAGTGTTGTACTGGTGGATACTGTAAGATAGAGTGGTAAGTTGCTGCAGAACCACTAAACTTTGAAAGGTAGCTTCATAAGAATCACCACTGAAAAAGTGAAACATTGGAGGTTTCCAGAAAAAATGGTATGCTTGTTAGAAAACAGGACTAAGATCATGAAATGTGTACTGGGAGGGAAAAAGTAATTTATACATTATACTTCCACTATTTGTTGTTCAGTATCTGTTGACATAAGTTTTGGAGGACTACGCAGAACTACGAAAGCCGTGTAGATGCCAAACACCCTTAAAAAATGAATGCTTTAAATAGGTCTGCAAAATTACTACATGATTAATGTTTTTTGGCTTGTCATTCTGTGTTTCAATTTCTCATTCTGTAACATATGAATAATCATTCTTTTTACTGTAGCTACTTAATTTGAGGAAAATGCTTTACAACCAAAGAATTTTTATACTTCCAAAATATCACTATGTCATATACATTAAATAAAGTTATTCTACCATGGTGGCATTTACTAGTACCGAATTATAAAATGTATTTTGGTGGAGAACGCCCAAGGGTCAAAGTTACCAGAGACTCAAAACACATTTCTAATTCAGTTCAAAAGGTGCTTAAATGCAGCAATTCAAGAGCAGAGAAAACCTTTCTCTAATCTAAAATATTTCATTAAACTACAGACATTTTCCTATGCCTAAAAATATTGAATTATTTTTCAGATATGCAACTCTGAAGCAACTTTAACTGAAATACTTTCCTTGAGTCATCTCTAAGGAACTTAGAATTCATGTTTTGCCAGAATAACTGCTTCAATCCCCAGTGGGATACGTAACCAACCAGAGTTTAGAGCAGAGCTGCTGCACATTGTCTTGGAGATACCTCAACCCTAGAGTGGTCACTTCCTGTGTCCTCTCTTCTGGTTAAAGGTGGCAGCAGCAGCAGCTGGTTGGCTGGTTTGTTAGCTAACAGCTGACTTGGTTCCCAAGGAGCAGTTTCGCACCTTGATGCCTTGGGGCAGGTGCTCATCTCAGCCTGACTTTACTGTGGCTTTGGTCAGAGCGACACAAGCTTGTGAAGTGCTTGTACTTGGATCTTGCACTGACTCAAGCTGAACAGATGATTAGTGCACTTAATCAAATCAAAAGGAGCTGAAGGTTTTAGCCGTTTTTAAGAGGCTTTCAGCCCAGTAGCTAACAGGATGAATCTCTAAATGCTAGAGTAATAATTTATTTCCTTTTATTCCTTTTGATGTCCAAGAACAATACTCTTTGCTATGCTGACCTGCAAAATTGAAATAGAAGAAAAACAACAAAATAGTGCTGACAATTTAACTGTTCTTTTCTGTGGGCACAATCAGTTTTGGTTAGACCCATTTGTGTGGTCACCTTGACTCCTGTCAGACTCCTTAAAAATTCTATCTTGTGACTATAGACAGTGTAAAAATATTGGAGAAATAGTTTTATAAAGGTCTTGGAAACAGAGACCTTTCAAACCTTTTCAGCTTTAAAAACTCAGTGGAGTAATGTTTTGAGTCACTAGTATTTCCTAACTGTAGAGCTAAATGAGATGTCAAGGGACACCCATGCAAAAAGATCTGGGATTATTGTTACTGTCTGAAAAAGACTGTGACATCCTGGACAAACTCTTCAGTGAGTAGACCAGATGGGATTGCAGCCAGAATCTGGCATTTAATTCATCAACAGCAGCTAATGGTTCCAGGCTAGTACCTGTCTGTTCAGAAAAGCTTAAATTTTCAATTGAGGGAAGAAATCCTGAAAAAGATATACCAAGAATAGTGCCTTGGAGGCATTCAGAACAGGATATACTGAGGCAGAATAAAAATAGAAAGAAGTCCTTTCATTATCAGGTGTAGAATGGAGAGAAAAGGAGGCAAAAAACTAGGAGAGAAGATATATACCTGGCAGGAAAGTTTTTATGAAATTTCAGTCTGTAAAATGTCTCAGTAAAAATGAATCATTACTTCATGAGTACTGTAATCATGTGTCCTTATCATGAATCTTTCTTTCTTTCTTGTAATATCTTTCTGCCTTAAATAGTTCTAATCCTATCAAGCTTCCTCCCAATATGAAATAGTTCATTTAATATAGAATCCAATCAGATAAGTTGGATGACTGTTAAAAATGAATATACTGTGTCTATGTGGAACACATTTGTACTCATGTACCTATTATAAGGATTAGAGTAATCTGATTATGAACTGTGTTATCTCAAAACATTGATTGCAAGCCCATATGTCATTTTTATACCTGCATTTTGAAGCAGAATTCCAAGGCAAGTTGGCCTAAGATTGTAACATTTTTACTATTATCTTTTATACAAGGAGATACTTGTTTTACAATGCACCCTTTCTGGTCTGCAGCAGCAGAAAAGGATGGGGTATTTAAGCGACAAATTACCTGGTTGCATAAGGTGATGACTAAGATAAAGAAGTCTTATGGGAGAGGGGCTGAGAACTTAAAGAATAATAAGAACTAACCTACAAGGGCATTTTCACCCAAAGCAGGAGAGGAATTGCAGGAAGGAGTCCTGTCACATTGAACAGATAGACTTCTAATAATTTGAAATTAAAAAGTGCATTGCATTTAGATACTGGTTTTTAACCAGCAAATCTGCTACCTTGTAAGTAAAGAGAGTTTAGTTAGCTCACTAAGTCTTTGCCTTCACATTTATGGATGCCCAAAGAACTGAAACATAGCCCCAAATGTCAATTTCTTCTTGAAAGTGTGCTTAAACAAAAAAAAAAAAAACAAAAACAAAAGGCCAGAAGAGCCAGCAACAGGCACAGGAGTCAGATTGTTGAACTGCATGTTCAGTTTCAGCGGGGAGCACTAAAGTTTGTACCTCATAACACAAACACAAATGAAGCACCTGGACTCTTCAGACTCCAGAAGCTTAACACATACCAGGCCCAGTGGACAGGGAGCACACAGATCAATCTGGTAAGTGTCCAAGGGACAGACTGACCTGGTTTGTGGCAGCATGAACTCGTGTGTTACACTGTGTTTCATCTGGTCAGGACAGGTGAGCCTGCAGTTTGACATTTCTAAGTCTTTATAAAGGTTATGTCTGTATATGGCCTTTGAAATCCACGGTTTAATATGTATTCACTTACAAGTTTATTCCCACAATGGACTCTGGTAATGCTCAACAGAATGCCTAATAGTAATTAGAGAAATCTTAAGAGATTTATTTATTGTGATGAATAATTTATCATACTAACATTATTACCCAGAGTTGGCTTTAATGGTATAAAATACAGTGGTGCAGGAAAAAGAATGTTTCAACAGTGAGCTTTTGTCCTCTAGAAAACTGTGCTGCAGAACCATTTTTCAAGATGTTACAAGATAATGAAAAATAAAGCTCACAGTAATTTGAAAAAAAAGAGAACATTTGAATAGGAGGAACATTTGAATAGAAAGCAAAATGGAAGAAGTTAAATAAGTAGAAAACAAAGAAAGCTTTGAATTTGTACAGCAAGGTGTATCTCTGGCAGAATCATATCTGTATTCATATCCAAATTTTCCTTTATACAAAGCTTCTCATCTTGTTAGTCTGTAAATAAAAGCAGATGATCAACATTAAATTACTTGAAATACAGGCATTCATATACAGAGTCATCCTTTCAGGAAAATTGTTCTTCCTGAGCTAATTTTAGAGACAAACATCAGTGCTCCATAAACATCATCTCAACACTTCCACTGTTTACATATTCACTGATGATGTAACACCATGGTTGTTTTGACTAGGAAAAAGTTACATCGAGGTTTAGCTTGCCACATGTAAACACCACCTATGTATCTCAATTGGCAATTAATAGAGTGCTACCTAAATTCAATCTGCTGTACAGAGAGGCAGAAGCATGAGGATTAGTTGGTTATGTTCTAAGCCAAAAGGCTCCTACATAAAGCTTTGATTTCAATAACTTACCTGAATAATTACACCTTGAGGTAAGGCAGTTTTAAAAGCTTTCTCTGTAGGAACTGGTCAGCAGAGCAAAGTGGAGAGCATGATCTTGCTAGAAGAATGTGGAATATTGCCACAGGACTCTTTTATGCATATTTCAACAAACTTTTTTTTTTTTGTTTTTGAGTTGGCAGGGGAGAAGGTTTGAAGAATTTTGTCATAGAAAGGTAACCTGCAATGAGCAGGGGAAGGATCATGACAGGAAACACACGTTTCTTGTTTATGTTACTGTTTATGATTTCAATCTCCTCCAAGTAACCAAAAATACAGCTCGGACAGAGATGAAGTTCCTTCTAACTGAATCATTCTAATTTTGCTTAAGAAGCTTTTCTTTATCTTCTAGAGCATCTTTACTGCTTTATTAAAATTCTTTTATTTAAGAATAGTATCTTCCCAGCAAACTCATTAGACTTAATTTCAACTCACACTGATATTAGTTGCTTAGCTTGGTAACATTGTTATTTGACTTCATCTAGAACACGATTTCAAAGCTGCACATGAACAGCTGGCTACCTGCTGTGGGGGAGGCTCCATTTGATGCTTAGCCTTTGTGCTTAGTCCCTTTGATCTGGTTAAACTGACCTGTACCGTAAAATTAATACATTTCTTGCTGCTACTCAACATTCACCTTGCCTAATGTGCCTGGAACCATCTCCATTCGGTTGCATTCTAAATATTTGTCTATACATACAGCTTTTCAATAGAGTTAGAGTGACCAGTTCCCAGTGTGGGGACACAGGATTTACCAGCAGAAGTTCTTGTTTCTGAGTCTGGTTTACATACTGGCTGTTCTGAATTTTTTTTCTGTTTTGGATTGGTAGAGCTAAAAATGAATGAGAGGGCCTTTGTGGAACCAGTTATTATGGCACTCAGTGAAAATTACATCAGATGAAAGCCTAGACCAACTATTATGGGAAACCACATAAGAACTACTCTGTGTACATTTACACAGCAGCCTATAAAATTTTTTTCAGATCTGAAATATGAGCATGACCTTCATAATCTTCCTGTATAATTTGATAGCACAGACGTACAGTTTAACATATCTTTTTTTAGCTCAGAGAACACATACTTCTCAAGAGAATTTTTTAGGCTTCTTGGAAAATTTCCCAGAGTTATAACTAAGGAGGCATGGGTTAACCTTTCAAAAACAGAAGAGAAGACAGGAAAAGCAAAGATAAGCAACTTACACACCTGTCTTTAAACAATCCCTGTGTCTGTGTGTATCAGATAAGTGTAGAACCTGAACTTTGGATTAAACCAAACTATAAAACCAGTCATTTCTTCTCCACAGACACTGTGTCATGAGAGGGCTCAGGCCACAATCTTGGCTGACAAATCTTATGTAAAGAAGAATAATTTGTTTGACATGTAGAACACAAACTTCTCACAGACTTTCCCCTGCACTTTAAACAATGCAAGCTTTTCAGGTTATTTACTCTGAAAAATGTAGTTGAGATCCAGCAAGTGGTTTTCCATGGCCTCACACCACATAAGATTCATAGTTCAAAGAACAAAAAGAGCAAGGATCTTGTACTGAGATAACACTGATGTATCTTCTGACTGAAGTAAAACACGAGATCAACGGTCTCCCTACAATGTAACTCACACCCTCCTCCACAATCCATGCTCCTCAGTGTCTATACAGTTTGGCAGATTCGGATAATGTCCTTCACTCCCCACTTCAGCCTCACCCTTTCCATCTAAGACTATAATTTTCAGGCCACTGGCTTGAAAGGCTCTGTTGTAGACCTAACATTTATAGCAACTCACGTGATATATCTATACAAGCCAGTCCTCTCTTCAGAATCTGTAATTTCTCACTTCAGAGTTCATATTTGAAGCCCTTGATCCACTGTGATTTAAAATGAAACTTTGAAGCAAAATGCATTCTTTGGCAATGAGGAAACCCACAGGCTTTGGGCCCTTTTGATCCATCTGTCTGGTGCCTAGCAAAGCAGAGGCCTTCCTCCATCGTAATAGCTATGTCCCTGAAATAGCAGACATGGTACAAACTGATCTCCTATTTACATTTTAGGACATTAACCAAAGAAACCAACAGGAGACACGGTGTTCAAAGATGTAGAATTAGATACTGCATCTCCTTGAATACCGCTGTTAAGAAAGGAAGGCATCAGACCAGGAGAGCTTTCTCTTCAGATTCTCTGGCTTCAGGAGAGACGGCTCCAAATCTGTGGCTCAGCCTTTGTACTAATAGTGGTAATAGAGTAAGACAGACAAATATATGAGAGAGTCAGAACCCAGGAGAAAATATTAAGGTCTTCCATATTATCAGATAATGATCAAAATTTAAACACGTGATTTTTAGAAATTCTAACTTGAAATGCTTTCTTTACTAAGCAAAAATCAGATTTCTCTGGAATCATCACTGGGAATCACTGGTTCATTTACAGTGGATATCACAAAGAAAAATCCAGTTCTCTCTGCAAGGAGCAGGAGTTACGATTCCTTCTTGAAAATTTTGCGGTTCTCCTTTTTCATTCCTTTCTACATCATAAGGCAAACAATGAAATTACTGTTTCATCCTAGAATGGCTTGTTTATATAAGTTTGAGATATATTTTGTAAGAATCTAAATGAAAAGTTTTACTGTTCACATTAAATAAAGGATATAAGGATGGCAGTTTCAGATGTCTGAGCTCTGCAGTGGTCTGTCAACACAGAAAAATTTAATTTTAAGTATCTGCTATGCAGTAAGATTTGTACCATATGTACTACAGCTGATGAGAATACCCTGAGCTTCATTTTTGCTTCTGTTCTTTGGAAATTCTGACAACATTCTCCAGAATGCTGGTTGGTCAGAACACTGCACATCTTTCCTGTTTTGGTGTAGATACAGGAAAAAATATCACATGTAATTAGGAAATATATTTGAGAAAATTAAGATAATATAAACAACTGAAAAAAGTATTACTTTCTAAGAACATAGCATATGATAGTGAAGAATGATTCAGACCAAACTGATTAGTAATTGTTATGGTAAGTCACAGTGACTTCTAGTAACAAAGACAAGGAAACACAGGTATTTCAGCAATTAATTTAAGTGAAATACAGTCACAGTGAAGAAGGCTCCTCCTTCTATTCCCCAGTTTAGATACAAGCCCTGTGAATTTGCTGACCATTAGGCACACAGCCAAGTGAGTTCTGTATGATTGTTGCTTCAGGCACCCCAGTTCTGCTCCTAATAGCACATTACTCCTTACCAAGCTTACTTTCGCAATGACAAAATTTTGTAAAAATCTGTTCCTTTGCCTGCAATGGTGAACTGAAAAGCAGAAGGTTAGCTAAGTGAATGAGGCAAATATTGTATCATATTACTAAAGATTAGCAAATGGAGTATGGAAGAGGAGAGGAAGTAACTAAATAAACTACAACCCTATTAAGATGACTTTAATAGTATGAAAGGTTTAAAAAGACACAGCATGGGAAAGAACAATTAACACATCCATGTAAATGAAAATTTGAAACAGTGAAGGGTAAAATATCATTTTATGTCAGACTATGACAGATCTACCTAGTGGCCTTTTACTAGATAAAAACAATTCCTTTTTCTCTAGCTTACCTTATTAAACAGTTTATACATTAGCCCATCAAAAATTAGCCCACAATGGGAGAAAGGCTTCACTGTGAGTGAAAATAAGAATCTAGAGGAAGGAAATTAACTGAAATCAGATCAAAATTACAGAGAAAACCACAAATTCCTTGGTGTTGGATTGTACTATCTTCACAAACATGAAGATTTGATCTATTGCATTGAAAGTGTATGTTTGGAGGAAAGTTACCAGCAGATTTGTCTAGGATTAGCTTGCAGACTAAAAATAGCAGATAGTATCATGGCTAATTTTGGTACAGTGTAAGTGTGTGCTTATGACATTTTCTGATGACAAAGTCTGGAGGCAGTGTCAAACTAGAAAAGGCTTGGAATATCATACAGGTCATTGAACTTCAGTTACTGAAAGGAGATGAGGTTAGAGCGTACAAAGGCCAAGGTGGCAGACTTGGAATTAATAACAGGAATTTTCTATTACCAGATGGTAGTTCATAGTTTAGAAAAGATAATTAGGTAAAAAACCTAGTATATACATCTGTTGCAGCAAAACGATATACTACCAGGGAGATGAAGCTATAACCACCCCCCCAAAGAAAGGATTTATCCTCTTTAGTTTATTACCTGATTTCATTTAACTTGTTACCTTCATTTCATTACATTATTTAGCTTATTTAATGAAAATCTGGGAAATGTTTATTATTTCTCTTCAGTTATACTGGGGATAAAGGAGGATAAGAGAAACACTAAAAGGAAAGATACTTAAAGTAGAACTTTGTCACAGCATGAACTCACCTGAGAAAATTGCCATGAACATTCATCACGGAGATTCAAAAAGCTTCCAACTGTTGGGGACATAAAGTGCTGCAACAGCTTCCCAATAGGAGTATGGGGGCAAAAACCCCAAATCTGTTTTAAGATGAAAGCTTGGTAAATTTACAAATGGGGTTATATGACCTGTTTAACTGCTGCAGGGCGGAACTAGGCTCCATAGTCCATGAAATCTTTTTTGATCCTGTGTTCTGTTTAGAAATAAAGCAGATGAGAAGGCTCAAGCAATGAAGGGAGCAAAAGGCAAAACAGACATTCAGTCCAAACATAAAGGAACAAAATTTAAATGAAATGTAGCTGTGATCTGATCACCTAGACCTAGGTTAGCTGGCAAAAAGGCAAACTCTCTTACTTGGAATATCGGAAAACATTGCTATTCCATTTCTTTTACAGCGCACCGTGCTGCTCTTCGAACTACAGTTCTGGGATGATTCCAGAGCTGCTAAGAGAGACAGATTTTTGTCTTCTCTTAGCAGTTCTACTTTTGTTTCAGTTATAGCAAATGAGTGCCTGTTTTCACTATACTGATAATCCAAAGCCAAAACCTCCCTTGGTAAGGCTCCTGTATACCTCGAACTCCCCCAGTTTGCTCCCCAGGGATATTCCCTATGTAGCAACAGTTTTCAAGTCTTAGACCAAGAGTGTTTGGCAGCATGGAGAGGAGATCCTGTAATTTATGTACTCATGACACCTTTCCACAGCTGCACAAGTCTGAAGGTTTTGTTTGCCCTAAAGCTTAGCTGTTTTTGCCAAGAAGTGCAGTTACTCCAATAAAAAGCAATTCTCTTTATAAACCTTGCCTTGAGCATTGAGTAAACAACAGGGCAAAGTCGAGACCTAAAAGCAGTTCTCAAATACCCCTTTTTTTACGACAGAAGCAATTTTCAAGTAACTCCTGGCCAAATTTTCACCCTCGGCCTTGGGCTCTGCATTTTGGTGCCCTTATTTGCCTGGGTGCTCGTCGCTGGCTTTCGCCAGCTGGCACAGTTGCGCTGCCAGTTGCACTGGATTCATCCTTTTGCAACACCCATGCCCTCACAGCAGTGACTTCCCCTCGGACGGCCTTTGCGCCCGTCTCCCCAGCCGAGGATACGCAGAACTCCTTTGGGTCGGTGCCTGCTTCGGGCAGCGGCTCACACGGGGCAGCTGTGGCTGAGCTCGGGGCTCGGCGGCCTCCCCTGGCTCTGCTGCCGGCCCAACCCCACTGCTGCCGGCCCGCCTTGGGCGGCCCCGCGGCCGCTGCTGGGGCAGGCCCGGGCAGAGGGGCCGGGGCACCGCCGGGGCCGCGGCCTCTGCCCAGCCCGGCCGGGGGCGGCCTGCGCCGCTGAGCGAGAGTGAGTGGCGATCCCAGCGCCTCAGGAATGAGAACCTCACCCTTTCCCTCATATCGCTAGTTAAACCCTCCAAGTCAAAGCCAAGTTACTCGTTCTCCCCTCAAAAAATCAGCCAGTTTATCCACGACTCCTCTCTGTGTGTTCCTGCAGCTTGTGCTTTTCCACAAAACTATTTCACTGCAAGGTCACGGCTTGGAAACTCTTCGGGTGGTCTCCTCAGGCAGCCAAATGTGCAGGCTGCACATTTATTTTAAGGAGAAATGGGAAAAGTATTTGATTACAAAGGATGCACAAGCTGGCCTCTTTAATTTTGGTTTCTTCCCACTTGAAACTATAAATATAGCTGAAGATTACAAAGGGTTGTAAAGTAAATACCAAAAGACAACATTTACAATTTTCCACACAGCTACACCCTAAACCCATAATATAAGGAAATCTGTCCAAAACTTTGAAGTGCGATTATAGTTTGTTATATGAGAAAACACTGGGATTTCTATGTATTTTTTTAGCCACCTGCCACTCCCTCACCAAGTTTTCAAATCCATTTGTTTGCTATATAGAAAAACAGTATTAAGGGGAATTGTATTTTCAAGTTATTTGGATTACAAAAACAGTAACCAAAAGCAAATTCATGCTAGCAATTATTTTTGACTTGTACTTGCATGATAAAATCAAAATATGCTTTTAATCTAATTTTTTTTTAATGAGGAGAAGGAAGCCTTTGATCTGATACACCTATTTTCTCCTTTTTTCCTCACACTGAATGTTATTCCTACAACTCTAGCAAAAAACTTTTTTAAAATTAATTTTGACCTCAGGCCCCATTAAATAAACAATTCAAAACACAAAAAAGACAGACTAGTAGTACTTCTGCTCATTTGGGGGCACATTGAAGGCAGCAGTTGATACAGATGATCTAATTTAACCAAATGATGTAATAAAGCAAAACTGAGGATTAGGAAGATTTCCTTTCCTTTCCCTGTTTAAATGTGCTATGATCCAGACAGTAGCATGTCATGTCTTCCACAAACAGATTCTAATATTGCAGCTGATAGACTTATATTTGCAGACCAGATTTCTGTTGTTGCTGTGTTAGGAATTTGTCAGGTTGCCTACTTTGTGTTTTAATCTGTTTTTTTCCACAGTGTATCACATTTGCAGTTCTCTGTGATGTTCTCAACCTAAGAAAAGTGGCACTCTTGGTTAAGATAAACATCCTATGTTGTGATTTCACTTCAGAACATTATCAGCATATTTAACTCAATATGAGTTAAATCTCAGAGCTCTTCCAGTATACTTTGGTCTCCTGCAGTTTATGGAAACACCTTAATGAATCTGAATTATCTCAGCAAGGTGCTGGCTGAAGGATGCTTATTTCTCATACAAATGGTAAACTTTTCCAGCAGGAGAGGACTTGATATTTACTGTGTAACACAACTTTTCTTCTTTGCTATATTTATGGGAAAGCTTTTTGGTTTATAATGGAAAGCTTGAGTAGAATCCACTGAAGTCATGTGTAGCTTGGCTGCTAAGGATTTGAGGAAAGCTAAAAGAAAACGTTTGGCTTAAACAGTGGATTGCAGTGGTATGTTCTTGGAACAAGAACAAAAATATTTTGCTATTTAATGAAAATATTTTTAATTACAGAAGAAACCACACTGAGTTTGTGATGCCTGTTTGAAGCCTTGTGTCTACAGAAACACACTAGCAGTAAATTTCAAATGTTTCCATCAGAAGGCTACTATGGGTTGAATGGAATTCTTAGTGCAAATAATTCTACTGTATTATATGACTTCTTCCTAATATTAGTAGAAGCTGTGTTGCTGCATTTCAAGCAGTTCTGACAATTACCCTCTTGTCTCTGCAGGTAAAATTTGTACTATGAATCTAAAAATTACTAAAATCCTAGTGCAGTGTGCATAGGTGTGTGGCAGCATTGATAGATATGTCCTGCAGACATCCCTGTATGTCATGAGATTTGTTTAAAAGGAGGTATTTATAGGGAGGCACACCTGAAATTTAGTGTTTCTGCAATGGAAAGTTGCAGCTAGCAAAGAGCACACAAATTGTCTCTTCTGCAGTTTTAGAAAAGAAGGGAGTGATACTAAACCGGTTTAAACCACTAAGGCAACTGTAATTGCTCAAATAATTTACTGAGATTATTCAAGAGCATAAATGTGGGTACTTGTGAATGTACCCTAGGATTTATCATACCCATCTGGAGTTCTCAGCTCTCAGTTGCCAAGGAAGAGAGTAGAATTTTCCAATAGTATGGCTTTCCGTATACCATGTATATATTAAACTCAACACTGAATTAATGGAATTATGGCATGCTACTAATACTGCCTATCAGCTCACCGCCTAAAATTATTAAGAATATTTGAACTTTAATAAATGTAGCAATGAAGATGAAACAAACATGACCCTCTGTGGAGCTCAAAGAAAAACTTCAGGAACAATACTGTCCTTATGTCTTTCAATGTTCCTTATTAGATGCCTGAAGAAGGTATTTTTTGGAATGTAGTACTCCTCCAAATACTGATCCTGCCTGAAAACTTCTCAACTTGGTAACTGGTGCAGCCAAAACATTATGTACATGCACACTGAACCACTTTAAAAACAGTCAAGAGAAATTTTTGTGTTGAAGAACACCACTGACAGCAAGCCAGATGGTAAGAGTTCCCTCTCAATACCAAAAATTGAGTGGGTGCTACAGACTGTGAGGAAAAAGTAAGACTGAATTCAAAGTGAGAGACTGTGTGCTACTGTTCACTAATTTCATTGCCAGATTATTTTAATTTGAAGCTGTACCTCATTGCCTCTTTCAGAACAAAGAAAATAAACTACTTTTGACATGTTCTTCAGAAAACCCAGATCTGTCTGACAGGGTAAGTTTAATCTCATTTAATTTCTGTTGAGAATATATCAGAACTAAGCTAGTTGCCTGCTCTTCTGCTATAGTTATAAGAAAGAGAAGAGAAATTATTTATCTGAGCTGCTTTTGAATGGCATGTTTTAATTTCAGTCTTTTTACACTGAGTAAAGAAAGCCTACATGATTTACAGTAAATACCAACATTTTCAAAAGCCAGACTAGATGAATTTCATAGTCTGCAACTTGGCTGCATCTCTTTCATATGAAGAGTAACAATTTTGGAACATAGCTTTAATACTTCAAGAGTTAGCTGCATGAATGTCTGTCTGTATATATATAAATATTTAACAATAAATAACAAATATTTAATATATAAATATTTAGGAGTTTATACTGAAGAATGTGTAGAACCAGGCAATCCAAGGGAAGTTTGCAGTAGGGCATTTAAGTCAAATAATAAACCATAACAATTTGAACAAGGTTGATCTATTTTGATCTTTATAAATGTGATCTATCTAAAGGCAAGTTACATAGGAGTTTATGAAGTAACTGAAAAATAGGGGGCTTTGTATAGTTGTAATTAACATAAATTTTATCAGTCTCTTCCCTCCTTACAGGTCTTTCCAGACATGCTTCACTAAAATGGAGGGTGAGTAAATACAGCTGGGTTTGGTACAGAGTAGAGAACTGAAATCAAGCACTCTACATCCAGCATCTAATCCATTCACCAGTTCAACAGTGCAACTTTAATTATAGTAACACAAATTGTATTATGTTAAAGCAGTAGAAAGGGTTATGTTAGATCTGGAGCAGTACATAACAGGAAAGTGAAAACAAAGCAAACCACCAACAAAATGGAACAGTGCAGACTTTACTTGCAGATTCTAAACACTGTAAGACTCTCCACAGCACAAATTGAAATCCTGGAATGCCTTGAGTGTTTCCTGAGAAGTTAACGGCCTTAAGACATCTTGAGAAACACCTTTAAATTCAGCTGGTTTTCAGCTTTATCATGTAATCCCTTTACCATTGTCACAGAGTAATAGTGTTTTATATGTAAGATTTTTGGATATATTTAACTTAATACTGATCCAATGTTTTACATGCTGTAGAAAGTGAACAGAAAAATTTGCATATTGGTAATGAAGGTCATAAACCTCGTAGAGATATGGACAGATATCTGCAGAGTTTTAAAGAGAAACTCAAACTAGATTCAAATGAACTAGCTCAGCTACTGGAAACAGCGTAGCCATGGCAGCAAGCAGTTCATGTCAGCTGTAAAAGCTGCCTGTAAAGGTAGGTAAATATTTGGACAACTTGTTGGCACAGAGTTCTTATGCTACAACAGCTACACTACTTCAGCTATTTTATGTGCCACTCAGGATGGCCTCAGCCTAAGGAGACGGCATAGTTATACCTGCTGGCAGCTCAATGCCTTGCACAGTAGGCTTAAAGCAGTCATGAAAAGAAAAACAAATTTAAAGCTCTACCAGTTCTTTATGAGTATCTGTGTAGCAATCTCTTGGTCAAGGGAGACTAACAGATGCTTATTCCTAGTCTAGAGCTGTCAGTACATTTTCCCTCCCCAGTACTCAAGTATCTGCCATTACAGAGGAAGTGATAACAAGTATCAGTGTATTCAAATAATATTTCCAGTTCCTGTATGTATATGTTTTCTATAAACAATGTGTTTACATATTCATTTAGTTGTTCAGATGAGCACTTTACAAACTTGGTTTTGTTTCTGCACTGCTAAACTGAGGAGCCCAAGAAGACTATTGACTTTGGCCAGTACTGTTTCAGAATGCCCATTGATGGCCTGATTCCATTTCTTTGAAAAATTGCAAACCTGGATCATTTCATTAAGTTGCTTTATAGTGCAGCCCCTATTCAGGGGAATAGACATGTTATATGACACTGTTCAATGTGCTGGAGAGTGTTCGTCTCAAGGCTCTAGGACTGGTCATTTATTATCCACATGGTTTTGTTTCCTGCCCTGAAAGAACATAACAGGCCAGTACTTCTGGGACAAAGAGATAGACCATTAAGGTGCCTTCTGAGGCCTGTTATCTAAACTTATTTTGCACCACTGCTTTTATATTCAGTGGCTGAGGGTAGTTTTTACACGGTGACTGAGGTATTATTAGCAACTGAATGATTGTTAGAAATCACTATAGCTAAGCCAGCTGACCTTACAGTTATACTGCCCTTAAAATGGATTTCACTAAAGGTATTTTTCTAGAATCTAATTTGGTTTAGACATGAATAATTTAAAGAGCTCTTTTACAAGACATCACAAAGGATCAATGCAGATATAAAACATACCCACTGCTGTATATGCCAGCTACTGCAAAATGCCATAGTGTTCCTTTTGCAGAACAAATTCCAAACATATGCACCAATTCAATGCCGATTATTTTCTTTAAATCATACAAGCTATCCATTAATTAAATAGTTAATAGTGAATTTTTTTCTTCTTTTCTTTTTCTTCTAATTGCAACGTTAGATACAAGAAGAAAAGAAAAAATTGCTTTTCAGTGCTCTGCTTAGGGAAAAATAATGGCTATTCATTTTTCAGGGTTTATTTCTATTTCAAATCTGTGTAAATATGCCAGTAATTAAAACGTGTATTTTCATAATGAGGGTAGCAAGATGTTTGATACATACTTTGTCATATATATGCTTTTGTGTACGTATGCACAAAAGAAAATTGGACATGAGGAAATGCGTTTATTTAGATGGTCTACACTTATTTGGCTCAAATGACTTATTTGGTTACAAACAGACAGAAAAATGCATAGGAGGGCCTTTGTCTGTGAATATTCAAGTTCTACAAAGTACATAGATTAGTCTTTATGCTGTTATAATTAGACTTCAAAAATTAATATTGCTATGAAAGATGATAGCTGGCTCTGTCTAGAATTATTTGGATCTAAAGTTCTACATATGAGATTGAAGTTTTATAACTGAAGCAACTCACCCAAACAGAATCCAGGAGAATCCAGAATACAGTGATGCCCTAATATTTAACCAGAAAATTTAATTGACATTAATATCTCATTGAAATCTAACTAATTGATCTTAAAAAATGGGCAGAAACCAGTGTAAGTTGTTAGTTGCTGTAAACAGCAACATCTTCAGATAGATTACATTTACCACACATTCACGTTTTCTACTGTGAAACGTCACAACCTTTTTCTAGAACATGTATATGCAGTTTATCACTCATCACTACAAGATAGTATCATACTCAAGATTTGCCTGGTTCCAATAATAGCATGAAATATATATATATATTAAATGTTTTAAAGTTCAGAGAAAATAAATATTTGACTAGCCCAGCTTTGACAAAGGGTTGGATTGCATGACCTCCAGAGATGCCTTCTAGCCTAACCTCTGCTACGATTTAAAGAGAACTCTGTGGCCTAAATTGCCTTATGTTTCAGTCACAGGGAAAGATGGAAAAACTTTAGGCCAGAAAATTTATAAGAGAAAATGGATACTCCATACAAATTTATGTTTTTGTTTCCATATGTACTATTTTAAAACCTGGTTTCCAGACTGACTTGTTTAAAATATATTCTCTAATGTGTCTGTAGTTGAGCTGCTCTGTATTATTTCTAAAAAAAGCATTTCTCATGGAAAGCTTGACCCAGAGTTAATTTTAGAGGTGCTAGCAAACGCTGCTGTTATAAAGCCTCTTTTCCTGTTTATGGTAAGAATGATCTCCTCTTTTTCTCGTACTTATTATCTTGCCAAAACCAGAGGTCATTAGCAAGGTGAATCTCTGTTTTTTCAGTGCTGCTGTCAATGTAATTTTAGGAAATATCCACAACTGCTGTACAATACAAATTTTCAGAGGGAAAAAACCACTATTTTAATCCACGTTTTTTCCATTGCTGTTATTGATGTTTGTATTTGCTATAAGGGATGTCAAGGTGTTTTTTAAATTATTACTTATTTATTTAGAAACCATACAGGATATACTGTTGAAACATAGAGGTCCCTGCAGCTTCCCTTATACAGTTAATTTCTGTAAACTGAGAAGGAGTTTTCTAAAAGCTGTAATGATTGCAACTAATACAAGTGTCCATCCGTTAGGGCTTAGGATGCTATGGTCCACGTCTTAGCTGAGCTAACATTGCAGTACTTACAACACAAGCACTATACTTGTATATATAAAAAACAACCAACCTCTTTAGTATATACTCGTGAAATAGCCTGGGAAGTCAAAAAATTATATAAACTTTTTCCTCCTAGTCAGAAATACAAGTACAGACATACAGTCAGTTTTCCAGGTCTTCACTCTTAGGTGAGCATCTCAAAGTATTTTAAAAAATTGACAGATCAATGGGAAGAAAAATTAGGGGGCGGGTTTCCCCCCCAAAAAGTATGTATAAACTTATTTGAGAGTTTCCAAATACAGTCATGACCCATCAAAATCTTTGATAGAGGAGACTGGTCACAGGTCCCTGGTAACTGAGCTGTCAAAAACCAGTGAAAATATAAATAAACTACAGTTAGAAACAACTTGCCCAACATTGCAAAGCCGACCTAGAAATAGAATTCCAGTCTTGTATTTAAAAATCCCAAGACAAATACTAGATCTACAGTGTTCCCTATCTTCTATGAAGTTTGGGATTTTATTTTTTTGGCAGGCTAAAAAAGTTTAGTGCAACACTGTGGGCTTATGTGGCCTTCTTTCCCTCTCTAATATTCCTGGAATAATATTATAATATAGTCATGTTAAAAGGATTACTCCAGCACTTTCTGAATCTGAAGTTTCTTCTCATACTCCAAACACCAGAGGCCTAATCTGTTTCACATCCATGCAAGCACACACACAGGCAATGCCCCTATCCTAACATGTTTTCATTCTGAGCTTATTTCAAATTTCCAAGATTTATTTATTCTAGATGCACTAGATTTCCCACGGATAAAAAATAGTGTGATGTTTACTTGCGGTATATAGATGAGTGAACTGAAGTCAGAAAACCTCATCCTCTTTCTGATATGCAGCTGAACCTTGGAGAAATCACTACTGTACAATCCCATTTTAATCTAATAACTGGGAAAATCATTCATATTTTCCTTTCTACAAAAGCCTGGATGCCTAAAGATAAAAAACCTGAATATTTTATTACTAATAAGAAATTATTAGAAAAATCAACTGAATATCCATTACATATTAATATTCGAAGAAAAATTGAAAACATTAAAATTATGTGAAAATTAAGTTAACACTTAAAGAAGACACCCTTACAATATGGAAAAAAATAACCATATCTTCATTTTCCTACTGACTTAAGTGTTTAAGTTATTTAACAAAATCTTAACTTTTTGTCACTTTGAGAGTTGTATGAAGAAAAGAAGGCAGGTCATACAAACCTTGAATGAAAGCAAGAATATACAGAAAGCACCTCAGCCGTTCAAAAATCTGCAGAGCACAGGGAAGGAGTAGCAGAGGAGGATGATGAAAATAATAATGAACAGGGAAAATTATAGTAAATTTAGGCAGAGGAGAAGCAGTCACAATGTATATCCCTCAAGACTTTGAGTTTGCGCATTAATGACTGACTTCGATTCTACCACCAGTAAGAATTAAAGTTTTTTATAACTGAATAGTCAGTGTGAAAATGAAGTATTTATAACTCTTATTCTCATACTACAGCTTCTATTCTTGATTAAGAAAATTTAACTAGTCATTTTAAATCCTGCAGAAGATAAATTGTTGTTCTCAGCCTTTTTCACATTATCCCAAAATACAGAAAGAGAGATATGGGGCTTTCTTCCATTTTATTTTGGAAACTTCCTCCTAGATCAACAAAAAGCTGGTGATTATGACCCACCACCTACTTGGTTGCTAAGTATCATAAAATATGATTCTGTATTTCTCTTTAAATTGTTGGATTTCTCTTAAAAATTTTAAGTTCACAAACATACTTCTAAATATTTTATACTATAGAAATTTAGTAGGATTTCAAGAATATTATCAGTGACCTACAGAACTTTATGGATTTACATGGAGTTTTTTTTTATCCAGTACCTCCCTAAACACTTTACAGATTTAGCAGACATTCAGTTAAAGTAGACAATAGGTTTGTCAGAAGAGAAGCCCTAGAGACCAGCCTTCCAATGCTCAGGAGAAAGTTATCAACCAAAAGTCTGATGCCGGGCTCTACAGCGGGACAAGAAAAGAGAATGAGAAACAGCAATCAGATCTCGAGAAAGGGAGTTCCAGCTAGGTACAAAGAAAATGTATTTCAGTATGATGATACTGAAGTATTGGAGCAGGTTTCCCAGAGACTGTGAGGCCTCAGAGGTTTTCAAGACCCAACTGGACAAAGCTCTGGGCAGTCTGGTGTGAACTGAGTGTTGCCTCGACTTTGAGGAGGAGGCTGAAAGGACAGAAAGCAAGATGGAACTCTGACAGTCTCAAGGAAAATTTTGCTAAGTAGAACAAATGTATTTCCTTTAAGCTTCATTGGGCAGTTACAGTCAGCAGTATTTGCATTCATCCCATTTGTGCCCTAGCCTGCCTAGCATTTTTTAAAGGACAGTGGCATAAAACCTTCTCCGTCTGAGAAAGTTATTGCCACAAATCCATTATAAGAAGTAAAATGTAACTGTACAAATGACCAGTAAATAATGCAACTGTTTTAAGACAAATATACAGGAAACAAAAATTATCCCAGGAGCTGATGTCTGCATAAAGGACTGCATGACCATAAACCTGTTAGCATCAGCATGTGGACTGTCGTGATGTGTAGGAAAAGAGTGGAATGGAAGTGATTGGCACTGGCCACTGGTGGGCTCCAGTTCTTCTTCTGTTCCCAGGATGCCCACTGTGAGTTAAATCATGACCTCTTAGCCAAGAGCTCTCTGGTTCAAAGGCTGTTAATCCCCAGATGATTCCAGAGATATAAGGAATATAAGACACTTGTATTCTACCTTACATCCCAGATTTAATACTTTTTGCTGCTGGAGCTATCCTGTGCCTACTCTAAAAATCTGGTTTCCCTCTCCTGTCTGTAACAGGAGTCAGAATCACAACCAAGGACATGTATATAAGGGATTGTTTCTAGTTTGTCCTTCTACTTGTCTCCGTATGACAGCAAAATAACAACTCCTTAAGATGTAAAGTAAGGCATTTCAAATTCAAGTAGCAATAGGTTTTAAAAAGAGAATTAAAAAAAATCTCAGTACCTCTAAATACAACGTTTAATCAACTTGTATAACCACTGCAACATGAAATCTTCAGGAATCATTGCACAGACCCCACTTATGACTCTTGGGTGATGTGAAAATACTCTTCCAGTGCTGTGGATTGCACCATTCCCAGCCGACATGTGTCCCTGGCCCCAGCAGAAAGGTAAAGAAAGAGGTGCTAATTAACTGTGGTCCCAGTGACCACAGTACCATGTTTAGCCAGGACTGCCTAGTGTGGCACAGTTCTCTGTTGTTGCAATATTTTTCTGGTATTCTCATTAGCCTTTCCCATTTTTGTGAAGAAATTAACAAAATTATAAAATAATATTTAGAAAATATAAGTATCGAGGAGAGTAGAAATAAAGTATCTGAGTGAGAGTGCACATTGGATATTTGCAGAGGTTTTTTTTCTTGGTTTTGGTTTGTTGGGGTTTTTTTGCCTTAGAAAAGACCACAGGTACTGCAGGTTTTCCAGATAGACTAGAAAAATGCTTGCCTGGAGTTATTTCTATGAGGTGATTGACAAAGGCTGCTTTTGTTTCAGGCAGACGTTAAAAAGCTTCTTCTTTTCATTAATTACATTTGGTCAGTAACTTACAAGGGATGTTACTGTCAGGGCAGTGGCTGCCACCACTTTCTCATAGTTGTTATGTGATCAACAGTATTTCCACAAGTCACACAGTTACTCCTGAGTCAGAAAGAAGTACTTCTCTCCAGTCAGAGTATAATACAGGCTTTGCTTTTCTTCATACTCTGAAGGGAAGCTAAAGATCCTCATATTTCTGGTTTCAGTATAGTTCCTTCTTCAAAGCCTAATACACTGTGGATTTTTAATGCTTTCATACTTTTTATGCCTATCCCCGAACTGGCACAATGCTAAATCAGCTTGGTGCATAATTAATCAGTATCAATTATATTCATACTAGATACAAGATTCCCATCAACATCAGATTGCCAAATATACTTCCATTTCCATCTTACTTTCTAGTGCCTTTTCTAGTGTGTGCAAACTTGGGAGATATCTATATTTACAACTCCTCGTGATTTATTTATAAGAGCAAAGCAAGAATCTAGACTCTCAACAATGAAGACATCTCAGAGGTCTGCCTATGTATAAACTTGTAGCACCTTAAGTCAAGATTATACTATTGTGTTTTCCATTGAGATATTTCATGGAAAACTATCAGCTTCCTCATCTGTTCTGAGATCTGCCCCTCTTCTCAAGCTAGACACTTGGGAAGATGCTTCATCCTTTTTCTTATCAGATAGGAAGAACCCTTTTCCCTGTATTATGACTCACCCTTTCTGCATCTTCCTCCAACTCAATTTAAAAATATGAATCAAAGGAAAAGACACTTTAAAACATGTTTTTATCACAGTAAATGTACATTTGGCAGGACATAACAATACCTGGATCCCTTGGCTTCTTGCCATCAGAAGCCATCTAATCATGGCTGTGTGATGATACATAGAAACTGGCATAAAGACTTAGGCTTTTCAGACTAAAAAATCATCTATTAAACAACATTTTCTCGACTGTGGCCTTTGCGCTAAATCTCTTGGCCATGACTTTATTAAGTGGCACCAGGGCATGTTGCTCCCAAGTAAGAATAATCCTCAAATACTTCTGAATACATTTCAAATACAGTGGAACAAAAGTGTACGTACATCTTTTTACCAAACTCATTTATCTTTTGGGTTCTGTGAAAAAGAAGACATGTTAAAACCCTGCTAATATACAGCATATCAAAGAAGCATGTCTTATTTGAAATTCAGAATTGATATATGAGTCAGTTGTCTTTTGCTTCTTTACCTTTGAGGTTCATGACTCATTCACTTACTTGAAGGATATCTGTCAGAATGTCTTTAGCCATTATTTCACAGTCAGACTTTATTCTATAGTCTTGTGCAAAATAATAGCGAAATTTCATTTGAGACTATTTTGTACACCTTATGGTATTTTTCCTCAAACTTTTTTTAAACCCTTAGAAAAATAGGCATGGGATTGTATTAAGGTCTCACATAATTGAGGGGCATCACAACTTATGCACAAGAAAAATGAACCAAAAGCAGCAATCTTTTGGTCTTAAGTGTATAACTTCATTGAAATTCACTTGCTGGTTGCTGGTCTTTTTATTTGAAAGGAGAAAATGCATCTCCTGTTATGCTAGGCAGAAAGAAAACAAAAAGAAATGGCCTCAAGTTGCACCAGAGGAGGTTTAGCTTAGATATTAGGAAAAAAAAATTCATGGAAAGGGTTGTAAAGCACTGGAATAGACTTCCCAGGAAAGTGGTGGAGGCACCAACCCTGGAAGTGTTCCAAAAATGTGTGGATGTTGTGCTTGAGGACATGGTTTAATGGTGGTGCTAGGTGAGCAGTTGGACTTGGTGATCTTAGAGGTCTTTTCCAGCTTTAATGATTCTGTTCTTCTCCTATGGACAGGTAACTACATAAGCAGTGAGGACAGAAGGATGCTTTGCTCCTTTCTGTCCTTTTCCCAGCTATTACTGATATTGCCACTGTGCCTCTTTTGAATCTTCTTGCATTGCCTGCTACCAGAGCCAGGACAGCAGATTAGACAGGAGGTTACCCTAGTACAATAGATCTCTCCATGTGTTTCATACTGAATTTACATCCAGATGATAACAGCAGTCACTTTTTTTAAAGTAGGCCACCTGTCCCTCATGCAATTGTGTCAGCTGCTTAGGTTTAAAAATAATTTTTGCTTAAAAAAAAGTCCTCATACTAATAGAATCCTCAAATGTAAGATAACGATACAAAAATTATATTGCTCCTAAACATCAGTGGAGAGGGGTAAATCTTAGCAGTTTTGTATTGCTCATTCATGTTCCAGTCTTACTTCCTTTTCCCTGTTTTCTTCTCTTTCCCAGCTCACACACAGAGAGACAGAGATCATCTATTGATCTGCTCAGCTACTGTTCAGTTTATATTAAAATGTAGGGGTTTCTGTTTTGCATTACTGGGGGAAAGCCCTATAAACTTTTTGTTGAAGAGGTTGTTGTCTGATAGTCAGAGGTTTAGCCCAGCTATTCTGTTTCAGAATATGGGCCTGCTGCAAAAAAATCCCAAGGCTGAGAAATTAAAAGAAAGCTACATGGGAAAGATGGGATCAGAGGAGTTAAAGAGAAAAACTATTCAGGAGCATGAAGAGAAGATATAGTAGATAAGGCTGAGTAGCAAAGAAAATGGGCTAATTCACCTGTCAGTTGACTTTGTGACAATCGTTACAGCACAGCAGTCTTGTCTTATTTTTCATGCATTTAGTATCATATCCAGAAATCCTTATGATGTTACAGAAAAGCTTTAATAAGCCTTTTTAGCTGCCTAGCATCATTCTTCTGATCTTCTAGTTGTTTCTAAAAATGTTACCTCTTTTCCAAAAGAGACTGAGAATATTTCCCATACTTTTGCTTGATGCAGTTTCATAGAATCATAAAATGGTTTGGCTTGGAAGGGAATCTTGAAGATCCCTGTGGGCAGAGACACTTTCAATTAGACCAGGTTGCTCAGAGCCCCATCCAGCCTGGCTTTGAACACCTCCAAGGATGGGGCATACACAACTTCCCTGGGCAACCTGTTCCAGTGCTTCACCACCCACACAGTAAAGATTTTTTCCTAATATCTAATTTAAACCTACTCTCAATTTAAACCCATTCCCCCTTGTCCTATCACTACATGCCCTTGTAAATAATCTTGCCTCATTTTTTCTTTAAGTTTCCTTCAGGTACTGGAAGGCAACAATTAGGTCACCCCAAAGCCTTCTCTTTTCCAGGCTGAAGAATCGGAATTCTCTCAGCCTTTCCTCACTGGAGAGGTGCTTCATTCCTCTGATAACTTAGTGGCCTTCTCTGGACTTGCTTCAACAGGTCCATGTCCTTCCTGTGTTAGGGGCTTCAGAGCTGGATGCAGCACTGCAGGTGGGGTCTCACCAGAGCAGAGCAGAGGGGCACAATCCCCTCCCTCACCCTGCTGGCCACACTGCTTTGGTTGTAGCCCAGGACACGTTTGGCTCTCTGGGCTGCAAGTGCACAGTGCTGGGTCATGTCCAACCTCTCACCCACCAGCACCCCCAAGCCCTTCTCAGCAGGGCTGCTCTCGGTCTGTTCATTCTCAGCCTGTGTTGGTACTGGGGGTTGCCCTGACCCAGGTGCAGCACCTTGCACTTGACCTTGTTAAACTTCATGAGATTCCCATGGGCCCACTTCTGAAGCCTGTCTAGGTCCCTCTGGTTGGTATCCTGTCCTTCAGGTGTGTCAGCAGCAGCACTCAGATCGGTATCATCTGCATCTAGTTTTCTAGAATCACCTTGCAGTTATATAGAGATGATAAATTAGAATTTATTTTCATTGTTCCCTGATCTCCCATTTCCCCCCTACAGCCTGTCAGTAAGTACTTGCACTCTTCCTATTTCTGCCAAAGCCTTTCTTCATACAAGAAAAGCAATTTATTGAAATGCCACTGTTGTGTATAGAAGGCTCTCTGAAGCTGGAGACAGTGATTTTGGATGCATGTATTTTTAGATAGAAAATCAATTTTTGGCTTCAGTCTTAATGGAAACTGATTGAAAGAAACTCAACCAGATCTCTTATTTCACAGCTTCTAAAGCATGTCTGATTTCAGATAGTTTGAATACTTAAAGAATTACCAAAATCAAACAAGAAAACAGACACCCCTCCGCTCTGTCCCATTCCTGATTATATTAGGAAAAAAATTCTTCCCTATGAGGGTGGTGAAGCACTGGAACAGGTTGCCCAGGGAAGTTGTGGATGCCACATCCCTGGATGAGGATTTGAGCAACCTGATCTAGTGGAAGGTGTCCCTGCCCACAGTAGGGGGGTTAGACCTTGATCTTCAAGGTCCCCTTCCAACCCAAACCATTCTATGATTTTATGATTCTATGATCCCACAATATGTCCAAGGGAAAAAAATAGGATAACTTCGAGGTACAGCTTTTTCTGCTTATGAAAGTGAAATAGTGAGGGAAAAGTACAAAGTTTGTTTTAGCTTACTGCTTTGTTAAAAAAAAAAACAAACTGTAGTCTAAATCCAGTTGGATTTTTTTTTTCTTTCTCATGAGCTTTATCAGGGAGTATAATTCCACAAAGCCTCAGATTTTTTTTCCCCCTGAAACTATCCAGGGACATTCTCATAAACACATAACCCCTTGAAGAAACAGTTTGAAAAGCTCAGTATCTCTGCCTAGCTGTTGGTTATGAAAACAGCTAATATAGCAATTTTTGAGGAATGTAAACTGTGTAAAGCACCAAGGTTAGGCAAACGGGAGACAATAATGACGGATTTGTAAGTCTCGGGGAGTTGAGAGAGAGTGGCTGGAGGAAGCATCTGCTGTCTCCAGAGATGCCTCCAAGCTGGACACCGCTGAGAGCGGAGCTGGAGGCGGTGGCCGCTCCCTCCCGAGCCCAGCCGGGCACCTGCGGGGCGGGCGGGCTCCCGCTGCCATTGGCCTGGCGCCGCTTCCCGCCTCCTTTGAACGCTTGGGAAGGGCGGGGGGCAGCCGGGCCTCGCTAGTCGGGCAGCAGGGCGGGCCGGGCCAGGCCGGGAGGGGACGGGACGGGAGCGCCGGGCCAGCGCAGGAGGCTGCAGGTAACCCCGGGCAGCCGGCGGGGAGCGCTTTCTCCGGGTTTTCCCTCGTGGGGACCGGGGCGGACTCCAATGAGTTCAGTGAGCGTCACTGGGGTTTCTTTGCTCGCGGGTTCTTCGTGCAAGGTGGTAGCGCTAAGCGGCGTTTGTGTGCTTAGGATGGCAGTGCTTGGCTTGGCAGCTTAGTGCTCTACAGTAAATAGTAGTTTTTTGGTTTGTTGGGTTTTTTTTTTTGGTTTTTTTTTTTTTTTTTGAGGAGTTGACCTGTTAAGGTAGACTTGCTATCTAAGTAGCTGAACTTCTGCTTGATCCATCTCTGATGACTTATAAACGTGTTTCTTAATGCCCCAGCCTCTCCAGTAGTAGGGCAGGACTGTGTACTTTGGAACTGGTGCTTATGATGGAAAAACTTGTCTTATGATTTCTATTGTGGCTTATCTTTTCATCCACTTGTTCAGTTGCCAAAAAATAGTGACATTAATGGTGAACTTACAAGGTAAGCTTTCTCCTTGTTCTAAAGCCCTTGACGATGAAAAAGAACTAGTGAATGGAACAAAAACAATAATCTGGAGACCTAGAATTCATGTCATTGCTGAAATGCATCTAATTCTAAGTCTGTGGAACTTATTTTTGATAGGTAGTGTTTAAGGATTTAGCAAGTGTATGCTGATGAAAAATCTCTTCGTGGTATAAGCTACTTACATTGGGCTTTAATGTGTTCTACTCTTTCATAATTGGGTGGGAATAATAAATCATTCTGGAGTTACTTCATCTGTTTTAAGGTAGAAGTATCAACTAGCACCTTCACAGATATAACAAGGCTGCCATGAGAACCAGGGTACAGAATATAATGTTAGACCTGAATAGAGGTAGTTTGCAGGATTACACTGATTTATATGCTACTTGAAGAATAGGCAAGGAAGAATTGTGAGTATAATTATGGGAATGCATGGCACACTTCAATATAAATTATGTATGTTTTCATCTGCCCTTAACACAGCTGCAATAAAGGCTACAAATATGTGAGCCTCCTCAGAACATGTGTACTTATACAGTTAATTAGTTCTGAAACTTAGGCTGAGCACAGGTACATATCTTTTCCCTATCAAATTTCTGCCCAGAATTCTGCTATGGCTTGGCTACACAAACAAGCTTGTTTTTTGTTTTGGTTTGTTTTTTTTTTTTTTTTTGTCGTAGTAGTACTGTTTATTCTGTCTATAAACTGTAAAGTCAGCTTGAACTAGAAATTTCTGTATGGTTCTTGCTTCCTCCCACCACAAACCCAATCTTGCAGCTTCAGTTCTCCAAGGCAGAACTAAATAGGATTCGTAGCTGCTTTTGAAAACTGCCCAAGTGTCTCTTTGGAAATAGTCAGAATTTTAATGCACAGGCTGGCTGTGTTCGTTTATAGAATTACTGTTTCCAATAATATCCCTGCTGATCTCATGAAAGGGGAAAAAAGTAAACAGTAATGAAAAAGATGCTGGGTTTGTTCCAAGTGAAAGGAACAGTAAAATTTTTTTCCCCTCAAAATTTTGCTTCTGCACTTTCTCCCTCTCATCTGCCTCCCTGGGAGGTGAAGGGGAATGTGACTTGCATGTGAGTCTCTCCATGGAATTCTGTATGTGTGTGCAAGGTTTCTTTTTCCTCAAAATAAGTTATCATTTTGCAAGTCTTGTTATCTCTCACATAATTTCTGTCTGAAAATAATTTTCTGAAGTTAATCTAGTTTAAAGATCAAGAGATATACTGCTAATTCCTCTGGCAAGTTTTGTGACTTCACAAATATGCAGCTTGCTTTCGAAGGTTTGTTGTTATGCAGGATTTGCAAACAGATGTTACCAGATTAGTTAAAGACCCTCTCCTGCAAGCCACTCCTCGCAGATCCACCTCTGAGCTCTACACTTCAACCTCTCATCTGCACGGATGGGCTTGTGGGGTTGGGTGTGAAGTCTAGCCTTGAACAGAGTGAGAAAATGTAGTGCTATTTTTTACTTACTCAAATGCAGTACTTCAGAGAATATTATTTAAGAGTAATGCCAGTGTTTCAGCTTACTGGTCTAAATAATTTGGAAAAATGCCAGTAAAGTTTCCAGTCTTTGCTTTTAACCTTTCTTTAGTGGCTCTTTTTTTTATTCGGAAAACTAGAGGAGGCCTCTGTTTAGCCTTTGCTGTACCTATATGTATGTTTGCCTATAGATACTTCTTTTTTTCACTTGCATTGCTATTTCTACTCTTGATCTGTTACTCTGTCAGTTATTATCCTCTCTGTATAACAGCTTGAAGTAAGATATGATTCTGCAAAGGCATGCATGTGACTGGGTACGCAATAAGGCATATGTAGATATCTTTGTAATCAGTTAAAAACAAATACCCTGCCCATGGTACCTTTGTTTTTTTCAGATTTCATTTTAAAGAAGGCATTACCCACTTAGGAGAATTGGAGAGGTGGCAGGGAGATCACAGTGGCAGTAAAAGGTTCCAGCAGATTTCTTTGGTTCAGCACTACAGGTGTGTATGTGCATTCACCTAGCAACAGGAACAGCAGTAGCCTTGCTGAATTGTTTATCTGGTTATAAGAGACTGTTTGCATTAAGCCTGCAGGAGATAAAACTTGGAAATCCTGGCACTCTGTCTGTAGCAGTTCTCTGGCTATCACTGTTGGACCAGGGTAGTTTCCCTGTCCCACAGAAATCTGAGAGTGCGGAAAATTTTTCCACTCTGTGCTGGAATAAAGCAGATTCTCTCTTCCCTTCCCCCAAGCTTTTGTGGAAAAAAACAAAGTGTGAGCAACCCAAGCAGAATAGCCAATAGCTGGGTGAAGGGGGCTTTCCAGGGGTGTGATGAACAGAGGGTCAGGTGCCTTCCTCGAATCCAGCGCTGTGTGCCGGGCCGCCGCTCTGTCATGTGCCCGCTCGGCGCTGGAGCCGGGTGACTAAGGCAGGACAGGTGTGTATCGGCCAGAGCGAGTTTCGGTGAGGATGAGTTGACACCTTCTTCCCCCTCCCTTCCTCCCCCGCCAATCACGTGTTTCTTACACTGGAAAACTCCCTACAAAATCTGGCCGCTACGTAATGATGGGGGAACTCCTTTGAAAACAAAAGGGGGGGGGGGGAAATAGCCCTCCACCCACTGCAAAAAAAAAAAAAAAAGGAAAAAAANAAAAAGAAGGAAAAAAAAAAAGCGCCAGCAAACAAAACAAAACCCCAAGGAACGCCAAGTCCAGAGGCGGGGGTGAAACACTTGAGAAGCAGGGGGTTTCAGTGACAGTCATCCGTCATGTGAGCAGAGTTGGGGAAATCAAATCCCCCGGAAAAACCGGGAAGCCCGTCGCTGCGGAGGGCGGCGGCGCTCGGCTGTGGCCTGGCTGCGGGGGCGGCCTCGGCACCTGCCCCGCTCTGGCTGCGGGGGCGGGCGGTGCCCCTCCCGTAGCAGGCGTTTCAGGGGGGCAGTGCAGGTGTGGGTGTCCCCTTTTGTAGGCTAACCCGTCCCTTGCCCGGCGGTAGCGCGGCTGAGCCGTCCCCCGGGCGA
>VZTE01003713.1:699425-756895 GCA_013397775.1 Eulacestoma nigropectus | reverse complement strand
GTGTGCGGCGGGCGGGGGCTCCGAGAGGTCCGGCCGGTCCGGCCGGCCCTGCCCCGGACAGCGGCGGCGGCAGCGCCGGGGTGAGTCACTGCTTGGAAATGGAGTGGGCGGGCGTGCGCGTAGCAGAATGAATGATGTCAGGGAGCACCGCGGCGAGCATGAGGCTCGCGGCAAACACGGCGGCGGCCGCAGCCCCGAACGAGCGCTGTCCCCGGCGCCCCCCGTCCCGGAGCCGCCCTCCAGCGGGAGAGCCCTTCCAGCTGCGGCAGTGCTGAGGCAGGAAACCTCTGCGAGAAGTATCGCCTCCGCCGACGCCCTTAAAGCCGGTCCCTTTCGCCAGGAAGGAGAAGAGGCTGAGGCTGGGAGAGGAGCAAATTGCAGGGGAAGGTAGAGATTGTGGCAAACTTTCTAGCTGCTTCTGCGTCCTTCTGCCTCACTGGTGGGAGTGTCTGCCCATAAGGAACTGCAAAGCCCAAACCTCAGAGCCCTGAGGCTCCAAAAAAGACTTCCAGCCGCCTTTGGAGGAGGAACTGCCAGCAGTGCAAGCTTTTGCATATACAGCTGAGTAGGTAAGTTGGGAACGGCACAGGTGAATTAAAAGCGTGGCATACCACAGGTACCCACTTGGAGAACCGCTTTCACAGAAGACCTACACGTGTCGACTGGATAGAGACTGGGAAGCGCAATCCCACGCTTGTGGTCTCTTCCATTTCTAGAGTTTGAGGCCCCTCTAACAAGGGAGGGCATCTGCTGTTTTGATTTCTCTTGCCAATATGTAATTTATGGAACATATCTAGTTTGTGAGTAAAATTGTATGTTTTTGGTGTGGGCAATGTGTACATACCCCTTTAAAGCAGTACCACATACCTAGCTGAAGAGGGGATTTCAGAATGTTGGATTTCAGCTCAGGAAGATGAAGTATTATTGTAAGGATCATAGGGGTATTTTAAAGGTGTTTTGTTGTAGGTGTTTTTTTTCCGTGTTGCTTGTGTGTTGAAGCCACTCTTAAACTTCCTGAAATGCTGCTGGACTAAACTTCTTGCCTTAGTGGCAGGGTATATTTCTATTAATATCATGTGGTTTCTGGTGTAAATTTACCTTAAAACTCTCGTGAAAAGTAGTTAATGCATAATCTTCTGGCAAGGTAATAAAACTAGGGTATGGTGTAGAATAGCTGTTGTTCAGTTTTATGGATGTCTATAAACATTTTATATTATTTCCTTTGAAGACCTTAGAAAATTAAACATCTATCTGTCCTCAAACCACTTGACAGCTATTAATTTATGTACAGTTAATTATACAAGTGAATGGTTCCATAGAAGTATTAGCATAAACTGAGCATGGTACTTCATCTGAGACAGCAGGCCTTACAGGACTTTTGGCAAGCTTCACTTTAAACCACATTTATGAAATGGTTTGTCCAAAATCAATTTGCTTTTTTTTCATTATATTTAATATAGTTGCTTAGGTGTATTATAATTTGACAAGGCAGGTTTTTCAAGGCTCTGTAGCTTTAAATACTTCCTCGCTGTGAAACCAATAACTTTTATTCCTTATTTTGCCCTAATTTAAATAATCCAGGGCTTAATTTACTAGAAAGGTCAATGAGCTTGCTTCCGTATTTATGTCCTTTTAGCTTGTTAGTTCAAAATCAGACATGGATTATCACATTCTACTGAAAAACATATACTTCTCTCTGTCCTTCTGAGAAATATTCCAGTGTACCCTGTGTAGTATGTCAGTCTTAGTGGGTATTGGACAAATCAAGTGATGCTCAGGAGAAACTTTAGGTGAAAATCTAAGGAGACAACAATAGTAAGCTGATAAAGGCCTCTAATGAGGTAGAGTTCTGTGCCGTCCTTGAAGTGAACTTACACAATGGAGAAATGACAGCTTGAAGGGAGCAAAGATAGATTATTTTTTTTTAAGTCACGGGTTGGTAATCTCAATCTAGCATGCCTCTACCCCTAAATTTTAAGTATTGAGCTGTGGTTGGCATGATGATAAGCATCTGCTTTTCTGCATTGTAAAAGTGTGTTGTAACTGTGATATTGTAAGACAGAAATTAATTCAGAACTTAAAGTTTCAAGTAGACATCAGAAGTGTTATATCAGGTATGCAGTATTGTGAAAACCTGAAGATTTCCTTATCAAGGCAAAAAACCCAGCCTACATACATACCTCCCTGTCTCTGGAAGAGCTGAATAAGAGACTTAATCTCAAGTATTTTTAATTCTAAAAACTGGAGTTCTTTATTTACAGTGTATGAATATAGCATATTAAAGGTATGATGAATGAAAAATAGTGTATTGATTCTTAAGGATAAACAAATAAGTATTGAAACAAGCGATGGATTTAAAAAACGAGTAGCCTTTTTTAAGAAACAGAAAATGTAAAAGAAGGTTTTTGAAGAAGTGGCTCATTACATTTAAGTGTCCTGGAACAGAAGTGGATTTTGAAGATACAGATATTTGTAATAAAATTGCATTCCTCTTCTGTTTGGATTATTTTTTCTAATTCTGATGGGCTGTTGGCCTTCAATGTCATTTGATACTGTTTGTGGTGAGTGGACAATACAGATGCTGTGACATATTATTTAGTATGGCTATGGTATTGCACTAGTCCGGACAGATGCTGGGAAGATTAATGTAACACTAGGTCCACTGTCTTCAGAGATCTCTCTCTGCTGGGAGAATTGTTTGTACCATGGACACCACTGTCCCCAAAGATGCTATGCACACTAAGAATGTCAGGCATCCAGGCACCACTGTCCCAGCAGATGCTGAAGACCTTAACAGCCGCTAATGGGAAAGTTTTATGTAACACAGATAGCTCTGTCTTTTCTTTCAAACAGAAAGTCTGTTCTGGACATTTCTTAACTATACTGAAGCTCTGCTGTTCTAGTGAGGCTCCAAAATGTTAATAACCACAAGTGTCTCCTGTATGAGTATGCTTGCTGAAGTTAACACTAACATTTACCACTGTTTCTCTTCCGCAGAGATCTTGTGGGGATATGAGTAATACAAAGAATGAAGTACTTCTTACCAATGTAATTGGTTTTAGAAGTCTATAGCTGTTGATAGGAATTTTAATAGGACCAAAATGTATAGTAAAAGTGAATCAGCTTTAGGGAAACATGGTATTTACCCTCTAGCTAACATATATGCAGTATCTGTAAAGTAAGGGGACTACTGTGCCTTGAGGTCATGCTTGTGGTTGGTGAGTAAAACTTCCTGCTTCACTGTGTGTCAGGTGAGTCCTCATGTTTGCAATCTGATGGCATTAAAAAATGTTGGAGTCTAGTCTGTTGTACAGATGAAGAAACAGTTTGCCAGAGTATCTGAGGCTGTTGAGGTGATCATTGCAAATAGAATGATTCTTAATGAAACAGTGTTCAGGTCTAGATCCTCAGAGAAGATGAGCATGATTAATCCAGAAAACTTCACCGTATTCATTCTGAAAAGAGACTTTTATAGCAAAAAAGCACATGTTCAATACTTATTTACTTACTTTTTTCAGAAAAAATAGTTTCTCCGATATGTAACTCTAGAATGGGAGAATGTCCAGTTTATTTGAACATACCTGAACAAAAAAATCAGGTGTCACTTACCCTTGCTGTCACCCTCCCCAGTTGATAATAGGTTAACTTGCAACTGCCATGGATAAATTTCAAGGACATCTCACTTATTCTTTTTAAAGTTTGTATACAAAAATATTTGTATATTTTGTATATTTGCTGATATTGTGGATGTGTGAGGGTTCCAAAGTCTGAGCTTTGTGGTCGCACATTGCAATGCCTTCCTGTTCCTGGCTTTTCTTCTGGCCTTTAGAATTCATCTCTTTCTGCTCTGTTCTGTAGTCTTCTGTTTCCTCTTCTTTATATATAGAGATTTCCTCAGGCTGAATCTTACTAGGATCCTGTGCCATGCAGTAAGTTTTGCAGTGTTATTGTGCCTGTGGTTACTGATGCAAATTTGGGTTAAGGTTGTACACCTGTTCTTCCTTGGGGAAATGCTGAGCCTTTTGGGCTCAGCACTGAATGTTTTCAAAAGTTGCATCAGCTCAATTTGAGTGATTTAAGATGAACTGGTGCAGAGCACTTATGAATATGTTTGCTTAAGAATGGCTAAATTTAAAATAAATTCCCTCGGGATTATTTTTGATTTAGAAGTAATCTGAAATCTTAAATGGAACATACAGAGTTGGATTCAGTTTTTCAGATAAGACGTAAGCATATCGTGGCTGAAACTGGGAAAAATAATGATTAACTGTATCTTCAATTACAGTAAGATTTCTTTGATGGTGGAAGAGATGTATATCAAAAAAGAAATCAACAAAAGTGAGCAAAAAATCGCAGGAAGCTAAATATATTTAAGGTGTTTTTTCTAATCCCCCATCTGAGAATTTACAAACTGCCTGCAGCAGTTTATGATCACTGGTTTTCAAAAGGTCCCCAGGCAATTGGAAATGTTCTTAGTGAAATGTGTTTTAGAGGCAGGTTTACCTGTTAGTTATCATAAAGCAGTATGGCCCATGTAAAATTCTATAACTTCCATGCATTTGGGAAAGAAGATCTTTTTGCCTAGACTGCCTGTTGGTATCTTAGGCCTGTGTCAGTCTTGCTGCTTATTGTAAGCTTAAATATTCAAAGGGTGAAGTTTTAAGTACTAATAGGGGCTAAATCCGTATAAATAAAAAAGCCCAGTATAAGTACCTTTATTCAGTTTCTGTCTTTATGCAAGTTCTGATAGCAAAGTGTCACTATGAGCTATCAAAACTTACTGGAGTTTGCATTTGTAGTGTCTACCTTAGAGAAGGATGGATTTTTGTTTCGCTTGATCGTACATCTATGATGTTCATGCCTCTAATACTAGAACTTAAATTTGGTTGGGTTTTTTTTGTTTGGTTGGTTTTAGTTATGCCTTTTTTTTTTTTTTTTTATCTGAGTTAGCTATAAAATAAATGGGAGTCTTTAATCCTATCAGAGTGCACAAATCTGTCCAGCCTCAAAGAACAAGCCTCTGGCAGAGCTTGTCTAGAACCTGGATCTTTTAAGACCTAGCTTAAAGCCCTAAGCGAAAGGTAATGGTTTTCATTTCTTGAAGTATTATTACAGGTATTTTGGCATATGTTACCTCCCCAGAAAATCTTTAATAGAACACTTGAATCTGTAAAAGTCCTTTATTAAGAAGTCACCTGCTCTCACTGCTTGTTTTTTTTAATGTTGAAATACATTTGCATTTTTTAATTTTTCTCTTTTTAGAGTGTGTATTCTGCTTAGCCTCCTAAGCTCTTAAACTGTTGTGTGATGAGTGTTGAATGACTTCTCACTGTTTGTTTTAGTCATGTGAAATGTACATAACAGTGACGGGTGTGTGCATAAGTAAACATTTTAAGTTTCTGCTTATGTCCACTCTGGACAGTTGGTTAGTGGAGCAAAGCTAAATAAGGAGACAGAGTCTCCAGACTTTTTTTTTTTCCCAGTTTCAGCCATGTTATGCTTATGTCCCATGCAAGAAACTGAGTTCAACTCTGTATGTTCCATTTAATATTCCAGACTACTGTTAAATCAGAAATAATGAGACAGTCTCCTTATTTAGGTGACATAATTTGCTGAAGAGAAGCAGCAGTAGAGAAGGTCATGCCTCGTAGTCATTAATTCTGTCTTTCATCTGGAGGGCATGATATAATCCTATAGCTTGTTGATAGTTCTAGTATGCCTCTACAGTAATTACAGTTTATTTGATTATTTTTTAATTTCTTTTTTACTTCCCCAAATCAGCCTTGTAGATGGGAAACTGCACTTGCTCTCAGTAGGTGCTTTATGCCAAATGCCACTGCCCATGTCTTGGTTTGAGACTGAACACAGACTATATTGGAGCAGACTGTTCCTATCAGTGCAGTTGCTTCAAAAGGACATCTTAAAAACTGTAATGTTGTGTTTCTGTCTTTACAGTGCTAAAGCAATGCTTAATGTAGAATTCTGTTTCATCTTCTGCCAGTTAGTCTGGTTCAAATTTATGTACTACAATTTCAGTAAAAAATCAAAAGCATTTAAACTGAAATTCTGAAAGCACTGTTTTGTTTTGGTGGGATTTTTTTGTGTAATACTGAGAGAAATTAATTCTTATGGCTCTAATTTGGATTAGTTCATAGGTGCTGATTTTTTCTGGTAACTTTTTCAGGAGTGTATACAAGCTATCAATATGTTGCAGCTTAAAAAGTTAACTGATGTTACTTTTAGTTCCTGTGTATTAGGAGCTTGACAAAAGTCCTACTAAAGCTTGTGGTTTTTCCTGTTTTCCTAATACTGTACTAATTTGTAAGGATGCAAGGTAAGCGTTCCTTACAATTTCAGTCTCAGAACCATGAGCTTGTCTTCATTTGATTTTACTCAGATTTTGTATATTAGTTTGAGTGTCACTTGACAAGAGTTCATTCTTGTGTTCTGGCATATTAACTTGGTCTTTTAGAGGCCAAAACTTGGCTCTAATTAATAAGTAATAATTAATACACTTGCTTAAGATGCAGTTCCTGAAATGCAGATGCTCAGTCCTCTATGATTTTCACAGAATTGTTTGCAAATTGCTTTAAAAGTATGTGTATACTTTGCTTGCAGCTATGGGGAACCATCTTGACATTTTTGGGAAAAAAACTAACTCTACTTGATGTGGAAAATGTGCCAGAAAGCCAAAGGTGATCCTCCAAAGTGAAACTATTTATTTCCATTCTGTGAGAGAGCACATTGGCTGAAATGGTTTGAATCCTATTATTGACTATTAAAAGTGCTCATGCACTAACACAGAAAAACAACACTCCAGTGTTTTTGTTTTCCTAGAAATTTTATAACTTTCATGATGAACTTCAGTCTTGAGAGGAAGGGCTGTGGCATCCTGTTTGGCTCCGAAGCAAGAAGTATTAAAGGCATTGCTCCTTCTAAGGTGCCATAGTGAATTTAGAAGTTAATTTGGAAGTTAATATTCCGGCAACTTACTGAAGAGTTTAGCATTATGGGTTTAAACTTCTGTCCACTGCAGTGATTGTATCCTGAGTTTTCAGATTATTCAGAATTCATCTTCTTAGCAGTAACTATGACCCGGAAACTGAATACTACACGTGCTACACAGCTAAATGACAAATGCTTTCCAATGAGAATAATTTTCTTGTTGGCCTTTGTTTTGTCTTCTGCAGTAACCATGGTCATTACCGTCACCTTCCTCCATGCAGTTCTTAGAAAAATGGCTCAGCTATTTCCGTATGTGCAAACAGGCATAAGTATTATGATAAGTAACATTTCTTCATTCTTCTGTTTGGAACAAATTATGTAAAGTAAGGTGGAATAATGTGTATCTCTCTGGTAAAGTCAGTAACTTGTACTGACTTTTAAAAGTTAAGATGGATGAAATAAATCTCAGGTGACCAACAACATCACAAGGCACAGTACCTGTCAAACAGCAAAGCTCAAGTAGTTGGGCTAAATAATTATACTTCTTGCTCTAAAAGTATTTTTCTTTGCTATGAAGTGTTTGGCATTTTTTTAAAGCATAATTTTACAGATTGCAGGCAGTTTATGCTTTCTTGTGTACATTACTTTCTAGTCACTGGGCAATCTGAACAAGGTAAGCTGTGTGGCTCGGTTTTACTATGCAGAATGAATGTTCCCATAAAAAGTTTCTGGTTTGGGTTTTTTTTTTTCCTTAATTTGTACTAAGAGAAAGTTTGTATTAGCTCTTAAGCATCATACAGTTTGACTGAACTCTTTAGCTCTCTCTTATGTTTGAGGAGCTCAGAACTGAATGACTGCATTTAAAATGGGATACTATTCCCCTTCGAAGGCCGGGAGGGCGGAGAGGAGTGGCAGGAAAGCAGAAGCTCTCTGTTCTGTTATGCTGCATTAAGGACAAACACTAGAACCATGTTCTTTTACCTTACCCATAACTCTTTTTTGAGTGTGCATGCACACGTGCTTTCTTCCTGTTCTCCCTCTGCATCCTGTAGCAGTAGAATCAGGCACAAAGCTTTTAGCAGTGCAAGCCTTTCTAGAACGTGCATTAGAGGCAACACAGCTTAGTCAAAATTTGACTGTAATGTGTGTAACATGCAGAAAAAGTTCTTTCTTATCAAAGTCTCTATTGCAGTTACAGAGACAGCTACAGGAGGAATATTATACTTAGACTTCCATAATTTGCTCAAAGAACCATTATCTTGATTAATCATCCATAACGCTATTACAAAGACGCTTCTGATTTTAATGGTTTCTGTTGCTCAGCAGGTTTTAGACTGATATTACATAGCTTATGATTTGGTCATGCATTGATGAGAATGTAACATGAAAAATGTACTGACATGTATTTATAATGATATTCTATAGTGTTTTCAATTAGAATCTGAGAGATGCTTTCTTCTTTCATCAGAAGGCTTGTAAACTGCAGGACAGTATTTTTGGTGGTGTGTATTTGTAATAGTGTGATTCAATGGAGTAAAAGACAGTCTTGGTGGATAGAAAACATATGGTTATTTAGGATGATGTTTTTGTCTTGTCACTATTATGACTGTTTTGAAACACTGTTTCCACACCTCTCATCTCCTCTTTTCATGAATCTTGTAGGTCTAGGACAGTTCAGAGGTTGAGTTAAAGAGCAAAGGCAGCCTCTGCTTCTCTCTTTCCCCACCCCAGTTCTGTGTCATTTTATGCTTCCAGCTCTGTGAAGTGGAAGTACATGTACAGAGAAAGTCCGCTTTCTTACTTCACAATTTCTTGAGCATTGTTTGAACTACAGAGTGGCTGCTGATTGATATCTTCTAAGTCTCATCATCTTTGACATAAAGTCATTATGAGCAAAACGTCAGCGTTACTCTGAGGGAACAGATTAAGATGTTTCACCTGAAGCAAGTCTGTTTGGGGAATTGAAGATGTGTAAACCAGATGTACCCATGAACTGACACATACCTTAGCTCAGCAGATCCTTCTTCCTGTAGCTGTCAAGGCACCAAAACTAGTCAATCAGTTTTCACCTAATGTTTAATGTACAGCCTGATATAACATAAGTCTAGCCTTGTCTGAGAGTATCTTTGTGTCTGTTTACCTCTTAGCCAGGCAGCACCCATGGTGATTGCCCTTGAGATACATTTGCAGATAACCAAGCTGTATGTCAGATTTTCATGCTAGTACATGTCAAAGAACATGTAGCTTTTTGCCTTACAGTTACAGCTCTAAGATTCTGTGGGTGTGTGAGCCCCTTGTCTTGTGCTCTTCTGTCTCCTGTATATGTTAAGAAAGTGGTTTGTATAGTTAGACTGAATAGTACCTGTTCTAGTAGGTTTTTTTATTTGTTGATGTTTGTTGGAAGTTTTTTCTGTTGTTTGTTTGTTGTTTTGTGTTTTTCTTTTTTCAATTGCCTGCTGTGAAGTCTGCACATTAGCTCAAATGTTGAGGGTTAGTAGCAGTTCAAGTTCTTCCTGGAAAGTGTCTCAGTATGTGTGCATGAATATTCAGTGTTCTGGTGTCTGAATATGCTTAAGGAATTTTACTGTGAGTTTTTATCCTGGACACTTCAGGTGATTGACCTGACTGACTCCTTGAAGAATAAGAGATCACAGTTTGTGCTCTTGCCCCATAGAAGCAGAATTGAACAAGTGTCAGTTCTTTCTAAATCTGTTTTATAAATCATACTGTCAGACATGAGGAAACTTTGGGAAGCCGAGAATGTTTTCTGAACAATCCTTTTTAGATTAGGGTAGTTACTCTGTTGAACTTGAACTATTAAACTTCAATACATAATTTGTTTGAGTGTATTCTGTAAAGCTGTCTCAGGAATGTAGGAAAATGTAGACTTTGGCAGATGCCTTCATTCTAAAGATATGGCACTTCTTTTCTGCGTAAGACCCACACATCTGAGTATTCAATACTTAAGGCAGCTCACAATGTGCATTATCTGAAATCAGGTTCAGAGGTTGGACCTGTTTTTGAGGCTGATTTATTTACAATCTTTGCTGGAATGTAACACTGCTGTGTATAAAACTTGTTTTTTTGTGTTCTTTGTCTTGCCTGAGATACGGAGCTCATCTGGAAAGTTTCAGGGAGGAATAATATATGTGCTGTAGGGCATAGATTCTCTTCTGAAGGTCTTAAACTGTGAAATTCTAACTCAATTTGTGTCTTATGCTAGAACAGCATTTTGCATTTCTTGTGTTAAAAGAGTTTTTTTTAAGACCCTTTTTTTACTCTTCTCAAGTATTAGGAAGGAGAGAAAATAGATCTGCTCTGGGATTTCAGATAAATTTCTTCTGTTCTTTACCTACAAAACCTACCAATGCATGGGTAACTTGTGATCCACTGTATTTGTTTATACAGGTATACAATACAGATAACTGCACTTCATGTGATTAAATACAATTAACACTGACGTGTCATAAAAGTTAAAAATGCATGGCCTAGACTGTTTGCATGAACTAACTAATTAATACTTCTGCACTGGAAGTGGAACAGCTTAACATAGGCTGGAATATTCTAGTATCCCAGCTTGGCTTCTGCTTCCAGATAAATAAAATATGCCTTTCTGGGTGGCAGCTGTTATGGGTAGTCCTGAACCATCCCCATCTTTGTGTTTTGCCTTGATAAAGCAGTGTTAAGAGATTCCCTGAGCTGGGATTGGTATGGAATGTTTCAGGCCATCTTCTTGGTCTGCCCCAGCTGTCATTAACATCTTGACACACTTCATGCGTTATGGTTGTAGCCTAATGTGACGTGGATTTTTTGATTTCTTCCTAATCGGCTTGCATGAGTCTAGAAGGCTGCTGCCTCCTTCCTCTGCAGACCTGTAATTGCTCCTGTGGAGGTGTTTCTTGTTATACAATGCCTGTCATGCGAGGTGTGGTAGTCACATGTTTAATATTGTCCTTGTCATGTGACTGTTCTGTGCTTCAGTTGTGCACCTTTGAAATGGTGAAGTTACCCACCTTTTAAAGTAGTGCTCAAGTGCAGCTGACATGACAGCTTCTAGGACAAAATCCCTGTGAGACTTCCCTTCATTCCTTTTGCTGTCTCTAGAATAGATTTGAACTTAGGGTAGTCTTGGTGCCACTGATACTTGGATGTGCTGTCCTACTCCTGGCAAGATGATATCACTCAGAGGGAAGTAGTTGAGAGCAAAGGCCCGTACAGTGGCTCTAGCTGCAAAATGGCCATGCAGGAGCAGTTCCTGGAACAGCTGATTTTAGCAGAGGCCGTGTTGTGCAAGCCCTGGTGCTGGCCTGCATTTAGCTAGGTAAGTACCTTAAAAAGTGGCCGTGGTTGCTGTAGTGCTATGTTAATGAAAGCTCTTGAAATCCAAGCCACTATTGTGTCTAGATTTCAAGTTGTGCTCTAGACAACAATTTTCTCAGATTATGCCAATTTGTCCTAAATTTAGAAGGTTACATATAAAGCCAGAATGTGATTTGTCCTTGCTGATAGATGCAGATCTCTTGACATATTTGGTATTTTTGAGGAAAACTTATGCAGGAGCGCAGCAGAAATAGCAGTATGTAATAAGAGTGCCCTCCTTCATGGAAAAAGACAGTTGGTAGACCAGAATAACTGTTTTTACTGTGCCCTAATTTTGCCACGTTCTGCATTCTCTTCTTTTGAAACTGATTGGCACTATTTCCAGTTGAACACTTAGTTCTGTCCTTACACTTTTGTAACTGATCACGTGGAATTAGTTGATTCACCACTTATTTACTCTACACCATGGTTACTTAGCACGCATTCACAACATCACTGGTCTCAGGGAGTCTAGAGATGAGACTTTATCTTAAACAGTTTTGTTGGCTGCAGTTCTGACCGCGGAACAGTTTATAGGATGTTTGTCCCTCCACATTTCAGCTAGTCTACATGGCACCTCTTTAGCCTCCCTTCCTCTTCCCAAATCAATGTATATATAGATGTCCGCTGGACATTGGGATAAGAATGCCATAAAATGCTTTTTGGATAATTTTTATAAAATGCTTTCTATTTTAAAGTAAGCTTTAGAGTTCTAGGACCTCCCATGAAAATGTGACCACGAATCGTGATATATGTTTGGAAATCGCTTTTTCCAAATGTCTTTCCTGAAACACCTTTTTCAATCACACATTCTTTGCTTCCTCTGCCCCAAAATTTTTTCATGGACAGTAAGACAAAGGTCAGAAGTGGTCCTGGTTTCCAGCTTGTGGGTTTTTTTCTGTGGAAATAGTCTCTTGACTCAAAATTTAAAGTGACAGTAGTGTTACTTAAATGAAGAAATGGAAAATAAATGATGTTCAGTGCAGCACACTGTGCAGCTAGTATGAATGCCCTTTAGCAGGGAGTTTGATTGGCCAGCTTGTATTTCCACTTCACATTCAGGCTTGATTGGTTTGAGTGGCCATTTTCTTGCCTATACTTCTAAAGATAACAGGTTCAGTAATGACCAGAAGCCTTCCTTGAGTACAACACATAGCTTGGATGTGGAAGTTGCTACTTGAGGCACATGATGACACAGTGTAACATAAATCATTTTGTGTAGATTGAGAGTCACCTCAGTACTTTCACACCAGGTTTTACCAACTGATAGGATAAGATCAACGTAATTTCAGTCATTAATTTCCTTTGTACCTTTTTAGTTATGCTGCATGTGCATGGGCGAGATGTAGGTGTTACAAAGCAGTTGTGTGATGCTACAATGTAAGACGCTAATGATGGCTTTGTAGGGGCAATGCTGAAGATGCTGTTCAGCTGTTTTCTTGCAGAATAGTTTGTCTTGCAGTTTTAGTAACTGGGAATTTGAACATCACCAACTTCCTTCTTTAAATCCTTTCTAACTAACTTGGTTCTTTAAATCCTTTTTAAAAGCTTTTAAAAAAGCAATAGCAGTCTCAAACTATTAGATGAGAAGGGGAAGGCAAATAAATGAAAGCGTTGCTGTGAATGGTGAAAGCCTCTATGCAGAGTCACTTGAGCGGCTTGGCATAAAGATATTTCGTATTGCCGTGGTATTCAGTGCAGGGTTGTTCTTACCAAAGGCTGCAGTTCAGCAGGGAATAATGAAGAGAAGTTTGAATTATTTTGGAGATGTTTAGTTAGGTTCTTAAATAGCAGCTCTGTGAGGGGCAGCAAAAACACATTAATAGGATTCTTGGCCTCTTTTTCTGACCTCTAGGGTGAGGCTGAAATGGAGATAGCAAAATATCTGGGAAAGGTATTACAGAAAAGTTTTAGATTATAATTGTTATTTTTTTCCACTGCTGTCCCTCTGTTACCATCCTCTCAGAAAATTTATTTAACAATGATACCCTGTGTTGTGGGGAGATAGTTTGCCAGGCAAGAGAAGTGATAATCCTAAGGAAGTGAGTGTTCTGTTTGTCCGTCTGTGGCAGAAACAAAAATGAAGAAGGAAATGTTGAAGTGCGTAGTACTTAAGTGTTTCGTGTTTAAAGTTAAACAGTGTCTTCCCTGAATTAAATAATATAAAAAGGAAATGTTTTTTCTTGTCAGCATAATGTGGAAAGTATTTTCTTCTATTAATAGAAAGCTTTGAGCTAATGGAATACTTGTTCAAGTTTAAAGAAAACCATGGGATTGCATTGGAAGCTTAGGTTGTGATGCCTTTTTTTAACTGTGTAGTGCTTCAAGTTGATGTGTAGAACTTCAGTGAAAAACCCAGTTACGTATAGGAAGCTTGATATAATTTTGGTTATTGCAAACTGGGAGCTTGAAGAGTATATTGTGAAAGGGTTCTTTGCTGCTGTTCTAATCCCCTAAGTAAACATGTCTGGATTGATCATGGTAATTGCTGAAATTGCTCAGTACTCTTAACTTGGTGTTAGAATTAAATTTACCAGGTTTTAGTTCTGAAAGTGTGTCAAGAAAAGCTGGGGGGGAAAACAAGTGGAAAGGAAGCATCTAGTGTATGAGCTAGATGTAGGTTTGAATGTCTGAGCCTGTAAACAAACGGCTTGAATGAGAGATCTGTGTATTCCCATCTCTATTTGACTGGGGGTGCTGTTTGTGATATGAGAGCCTTAGGCTGTTGCTGCTTGGTGGTAGGCGTGGCAAGAAGGTGGAGGGGAAGACCGAAAAGGGACTACATCATGTTTCTTGTTGAGTTTTAGTCACTCTGTTTATTTTGAGCAGTAGATGATGTATTATGTCAGCATCATCCCCCTTAACTAATATTCATAAAGCTTTCCAGGCATCTATAACAACACAGAGTTGAGCAAGCTGAAAACTGTTCTTAGGGAGAAGAGAGGAGAAGCTAGTCATTGATTCTTTCCTGACTGGTTTTAGCAGTGTGTAGTGTGCTAGACTTCTGTTGTTGGCATAGAGGGTAAAACATTGGTCAGAATACCTTAAGATAAGGGGGTTTGTGGGTGTGTAGATAGATAGTGGTATTTCTGAAAGGGGATGTTTTCACTCCTTGAGCCTCTGAATACAGCAAGTGTTGCTGCTATGTAGAGTCACAATTTGTAATGTGCCAGATGAACTGGGATATGTGAAACCAGCTTATAGTATGATACTAAATAGTTTTAAATATGCTCTGTACTGAGAACTCATGTGCGGTGAGGATTACGGTCATGTGCTTTGCAAGGACTGTTGTCTGTTTCAGGCTTTTTAAAAATGACTTGTGAGGTATGAGCCTCTGTGTACACCTCAGTGCTAAAATAGCTTTTCTGTGGATTGTGCAACTTGTATATGTATTACTGCTGATATTGTAAAATGCTCTGCAGATTTAAGCAATTATTGTCCTCTCGCTTTAAACTTTTAGGAGGAGGGTTCTTGTTGCTGCAGAAAATACACTAGAATGTTCTCATAAATGTGGCCTCTTATTTTGGAGTTGGCATGGCTGCTTTTTGGAAGTAGCATAGGGGAAAAATTTGACAGGCATTATCTTCTTAATAATTACTCAAATATTTTTAGGGTATATCACTGATAAATTTACTGGGTATGTAACTTCCTCTTCTAGCTGCCTGATGGCTGATAAGCTGTAGCACAGTCACTTTAAAGCACACATTAGTCACTGTGACTCCTCACCACCCTGTACTGAAAGTGGTGACTAATCTCTGGGTCTGACTTCCCATTATGAAGTGCAAACTTTACCCTTGGTAACTAGGTGGAGGATTTCACAAAACAGACTAAAACATTCCTGCCTCCTGTGCTGGGTCCCCCCACCTCACAGCCAGTGTCTGCAGCTTCTGTGTCAGCTAGAAGAGATGTGAGGCATCAGATGTGCTGCTAGGCTCTTAACAAATATTTAGACCTTGTTGTCTCTTTGAGAAGAATCTTGCTTTGGATAGTGGCTCTTCAGCAGTGTCTGTGAAGCTCTAGCAGAATGCAAGCAGTTAGCCATGAGAAGCCAGCCTGCACATAAAAGCCTGATCCAGAGGCTTATTTTGGCACCTGTTTTTGGCATTATTTTGCCTGATGAAACTGAAGTAGTACAGTGACTTCCACGCTTTGTACAGTGTTTATAATACCCTTTTCTAATGAATAGAAGAAGGTTATGAGCCAAACATTTTTTGCAATGTTACAAAATATGCTGTGATAGAGCACCTTTTTTGCCTTTATTTAAAAGCAGCTGATTCAGAGCTTAAATATCACTTCAGGTTAGCAGACTTTTTTGTGCAGATCTGAAATAGTGAAACAGTTTCATTTTGGAGAGTATGGGTTAAGCAGGAAGAAGACCTAATCTCATTTTTCTGGAGTGAAGAAGTTGTGAGGGAGTCTTCAGGCTTTAGACTTTAATGTTGGAATAACGTTAATATCTCTTTTGGCTCTGTTGAAAAGGGATTTAGCAATGTGCATTGACAGTGAAGGCAGCCAACACTGTCCTGAGCTGTATTTAATAGGACCATAGTCATTATTTGTAGGGAAGTGATTATTCCTCTCTGCTCAGCGCTACCTAGCTGTCTCTAGAATACTATATCTGGTTTTTGGTCCTTGATCCAGGAAAAACATGAACTGGCAGCAAGCCCAGCAGAGGGACCATCAGGGTGGTCAGGAGACTGGAGCACAGGCCCTGGGACTGGAGGCTGGGGGAGCCTGGGTTGCTTCAGCCTGAAGAAGAGCAGTCTCAGAGGTACCTGACTGCAGCCCCTTCATACCTGCAGGGATGCCATCAGGAACATGGGGGCCAGGCTCTTCACAGCAGTGGGAAGATAAAATACAAAGGCTGTAACTTGTGATAAGAGGTAGATACAAAACCAGTAGATTTAACGATTAAAAAACAAAATAACAAAACAACAAATGTAATTGTCCAGCCAACTTTCACTGTGAGAACAGCCATGCAGTGGAACAGGCTGCATGGGGAGGTTGTGAGTCTTTGTAGGCATTAAAAGTATGGCTGGATTGAAACCCTGAGTCATTGCTGATCCTGGCCAGAGGCCCAGAGACCTCCTGAGGTTTCTTCTAACCTGAATGGTTCTGTTCATTCTGCTGGTTCTAAAGATGTATGACTGACCGTTCTCAAAACACTTGTTTTAGGAAAGACTGTTAACCTGCAAATAAAACCGACTTTGTCATATGCATGTGGATTATTTCCAGAATGAGTTACAGTAGCACTAAAAGGTAGCAAATATTTGACAGCTATTGTGATCTTCTTTCTTGAAAGATAAGGGTAGTAATAACCACAAGGAAAATCTAGGCATGTCATAGTGTCACCTTTAAAGGACATCAGACTTTTACTTACCAAACACGGTCCTTTGGAGTCTGGGGACCAAACAGTTCAAGAGTTTGAAGATGCCTTCATGCAGTTAAGGGAAACCTACTCATCGGTGTTCAAAATGATAAAAGAGTTTAACAATACATTTTTCCTTGCTTGCTTAGTTACTGGGGCCAGGTTGGATGGGGCTTTGAGGACTTGATCTAGTGGAAGGCATCCCTGCTCATGGCAGGAGGGTTAGAACTAGATGGTCTTTAAGGTTGTTTTCGACCCAAACCATTCTCTGATGCTATGAATGTTTCTTGTGGTTTTTGGGACATACTGTTTCAGAAACCTGGCACTTCTGTAGTACATACTGGATAATGAATTACTAGGAAAATGGAACCTAACATACTTTTTACTATTAAGAGGTGTGGTAAAACTGGGTTTGTTTAGATAGATAACCTGTAACTTTGAAGCTTTTCTCCTCTATTTAGGCAAGTGTAGGGATTTAGTCCTTAAAAGACATCTTCTGTTGGTACATTAATGATCCTAAATGAGGGCCTTGCAAAATCCCTCTCTCAGGGTAGAGGGAGTAACTGCTCTATTTCTACTGCTGAAAAGAATTTTATATGTGGTAAGTAGTTAATGCTTTTTATTAAAAAGTTAACATTTATTGCAACTGATAATGTGATGATAATGAACGGTACTTCAGTAATCCAGCTTTGTTTTACTTGCGGTTCTTTAGCATCACAGCAGTTTTCTTTTGGAGGTTTTGGGTGGTGATGGGTTTTGTTGGTTTTTTTTTTTCCTCCGAGTGGTCTGTGTGCTGTGAGATGTACATATAGCCTGGGAGAAGGGATACTATAGAAATTAGCTGAGACTTGGAATGCTTTCAAAAATAAAAATTAAGGAGAAAGGCCTAAAAGCAAGTTTTTATTCATTGCTGTCATAACAGCAGTATCCTGGCTTCTTTTTTAGTTCTAGTTCCATGGGTAGTCCTAAAAATTTGACTGACCGAAATATAAGCTAGCTAACAATTGTTTCCCAGTAATTGTGATATAGATAAAAATATACTAAAATGTTCTCATGTTACTTCAAATTGTACTTTGTTTACAGACCCTTTTTCTGCAGCTACCAAATACAAGAATACAGCTGTTTCAAATGTTTAAGCTGGTCTTAACAAAAGTAAATGATGCTTCAAAATAGTACTGCCTAGAAATCTTTCCTATCTTGTATATGAAAGTAAAGTATAGCTTCTCTTACTGTCAGAATAGATCAGTCTCACTGTTTTGGATACTCTTTTTCCAATAGTATTGAAACAGCAGGTTAAGAACTGCTTATTTGAAAACCCTGTGCAAATTGTAACTATTCAGTCCTTCCTAAATTACAGAAATTAAAATATTTTGAGAAATGTTGAAGTTCCAATACTGGGTGAGAAATACCAGTTGTGAGCTAACTTTATGTGAAAATGACCTTTACACGAAAATCGGATGACTAACAAGCTAAATGAAACTCTGTGTTATTCTTCAGTTCTAGCATAAAGAGCCGAATGCAGACAGGCTTTCCTATGCTTGTCTCAAAGCTGTGCCCTCTGTCAACTGTTTTCTTTCACATGACAGTCAAATGGGGATGCAGAAAACTAAGGGAGCAAGTAGGAGCTCAGGATAAAAAGTTAGGACTCTTCCTCTTTTAGCATCTTTTTAATTCCTAAGATTTTCTTTGAAATACATTGTTCCTTGAGGCAGTTACAATTTCTGCTGTAAAGTTGCTGGTTAAGAAGCTCTGCTTCTTGATGAGGTAACATTTATTTTTAGAAGGTATAGAAGTGGTTCCAAAAAGAAAACTTGTTCCTAAAACCTAGATGTATCCCTTATAGGAATTTTATTTATCCTTTTGGGGTACTTGGCCAGTTTTACGTGAGTTTGAGACTTCCCCAGAAGTTGCTCCATATTTTACAGCAATTTGGTGTGCTTTTCATACCTAAGTGTTGGCAAGATGGCTAGATCTAAGCATTGCTGCCTGGTTGCTGAAGAATTCTAAGGCCTTCTACTAGGCAGTTTATGGGCATCTTCTGATTTTGATATGGGGATATTTTGGATTTGGCAAAAAAATCAGATGGATATCTAAAGAAACATAAGGACAACGTGAAGCTAAAAGGAACCACACCCCTTATGAGTATGTGAATGGATATTTGAATTGAGGACAAGAACTTGGCAGAAAAACCTGTGTACTTCTGGGGAGTTCCTTTTGCAGCCAGTAGCAGAGGCTGAGTAGTCTTTTGGTGCTCTTCATCTGTCACTTCTCTGGCCAGTCAGATGGGCAGCAAGGGGCTGAAAGCTTCAAGAGCAGCTTTTGTCTTTCTCATCAATAGAGTTGCTAATTTCTTTTAGACTATGGGAGAAAGAGGTTGAAAAGGCACTATAAAGGGAAGCACTTACCTTCTTACAGATCCCTCATCAGATGATATGTAGCACCTTTAATTATCAATGTAAACAAACTTTTGACCACAGTATGTACTTTGCTTGAAATAATCTTGATGAGCCATCAGAAATGGTAGATCAATATGCCTTGCAATCCATTTCAAAGTACCAGGAAGGAACACAAATTTCTCCTGCAAGCTGTAGCTATAATTGTTTTGCTTAATAAGTTAATATGAGAACATGAGCACCACTCTACTTTTTAGGTTCTTAGGTTGTTCGTCTGTACGTCAGATACTCTTTGATCTTTAAGGCTTACTTGGATGTCATTAAACATCTGAAAGTAAAATCTTTTATTTATGTCAGTAGTGTTGTTAGGTATATGTGGGGAAGAGAAGGAAATAACGGTGGTAGTTTGCTCTCAGTTAATGCATAATCCTAATAATGTTTCAACTGTGCAGGATGTGAAATTTACCAGGTTTTGCTGATTGCTGCCTCAGTGACTGCTGTACGTAACATAATGGTGAGAGTGGGGTCTTGACTTAGTAGATGAATATTAGGTACATGCATTCCAAAACATAAGCAAGTAGACAGGTTCAGATATTTTCTATACTGTCACTAAAGCGTTCTGTCATATGCTTAACTTTAGTAGACAGAAGGAATAGAAGAGTGTGTGTGTGTTAAGAAAAAGACTTGTGAAAGCTAGAATGTTTTTCTGCTATAGCTTTGAGTAAGGCTGTTGCTTTTGTAGATGCTCTAAAAGAGTATTTTTAGTTGTAGGAAGCATCAGCGAGGTTGTTGCCTGGCTGATGGGTTAAACATGCCCTTTTCTTAGAGATGCAGAGATCACAATATGATTGCTAAGAGGGAGAAAAAGCATCTAAAATCACCACTTGTTTTCTTGAGTGTTTATTGTTTGTGTGTGCTGTGTGTGGATAGTTATCATACATTTGTTGATCAGAAATTTAGAAAAGGTCAACAAATGACAGTGGATTTCAGAAACAATGCTGAAAGATAAATTTAGCGATGCTTCTTGGCTATTTCAGTATTATTTATATGAATCTCATGTATTTGGGATATGAACTCCTACCCCTTCTCTTTTTCAGTAGTTGGAGCAGCACCCAGGAAATCAGTGAGATTTATATGCTGACCATGTTAAATGTCTTCTCTCTTTGTGTGGGATGAGGCTGAAGGGACCAAAACACAATCACTTAACTTTTCAGGCTCGTTTGGTTTTAGATTGTCCTCTAAGCAGGTTGCATGTACTTAAGCCAAGTCCTGTGGCGTGTGGTTAGGGGGACTGGCAGCTCTAGCTGCCATTGTGATGACTTAATTCTACGTAAAGTATGGCAGACTGGCAGCCTGTGTTGGCATGCAGAGACTTGAGGGGGTAGCAGTGCTGAACTTCCCTTAGAGGAACCACTAAAATAAGAGAATCACAATTTACTGGTAGATAGGGAGCAATTTTTACATGGTAATACTATTTTTGCCATAGGAGCTGAACAGAGTAAGAAAAATAGGTACATCACAGCTATGGTGAGTAAGTGATTTCACAGAACTATAAAGATGGGCAAATGGCCTTTATTTTTACTAGAGCGATGTCTGTTCTCTGGAGATGAATTTCATTATTTTCTCCTTGTTGGAAATGTTATTATAAAACATATGCACTCACCTGTTTTTTTAATTTTACGAAACTTTTATGAATTAACAAATGCAGCCTGAAATAAATCCTGAGTAATAATGACTCTTTCTATTTGTTCCTGTTTAAAAAACCGTCTAAATAGATTTTTTTTAAAGTAGCTAAAGGACAAACATAGGTTCATTTGTCATCTGTTCTATGTATAGTGTACTGTAACTAAATCTAAATCAGGGGTATATTTCTCAGTTATCTGAAATTTCAGACATTTAGTGGGTATTACAGCGGCTATATAAACACATTTTTGACTTGATGGAATACTCATTTAGATCTAATGAAATTTAATGGAGCTATTGAGTAGATTTTCTAGATGAATCTAAATTAATTTATGCCTTACAAAATCGAATTCTGTAATGCCCTTCTGTTTTTTGTCCCGTCACCTGAACTAACAAGATTTGTCTGATCTATATGGACAACTCATATTAATAGCTGTAGCAACCCCGTGGTCAAAACCAGGATATTTTGCATGGAATATCTCTAAACAGTAAAATTCAATGTTGCTGCAAATATGGGTTAGTCTTAATTCTGGTAACTGATAAAGCAAGTGATGTCATGATCATGAAGTCTGTGGATCTTGTCCTTTAAAAAAACTGAGCTTAAGTTGGTACTAGTTCTTAAACTTACATGAGATTTATCAAGTTACACAGTAGGAGTTGGCTTGAATTATTTTGCAGTAATGATCTGTCTCTGCTTTGCCTTTTGACTGTGTAAGTAGTCTGGGATCGAACTTAAATACTTAAAAAATGTCTACTCTGAGAATAAAATTTTGTTCACTGTCACATTACTAGTTGTGAAGGTTCTCAGTATCTGGTTTGGGATTTTTTTTTTGCAGATGATTCTAGAAGAAAGGTTTGTCTTCATAAATTCCTTTGAAAGCACAATGGACGCATTTTAGACTTCTACAGAAGTCATCTGGGAACAAGAACATTGGACTTTGAGGAATAACAGTTCAGAGAGCCCAGAAATTGGTCACTAACAAACCCACTTTGGCCATACAGCTTGGAAATGAATACCATTGAGACAGCAAAGCTTGAAGAGCATATGGAGGGTCAACCAAATGAGACTTCTAATGGCTACTCACGACCTACTCTCTCAGTCAGTGAAGAGAACAAAAATGGCACTAGCAAACCAAAGGGCTTGTCTAATGGCTTGCGAAAAACAGCAAAGAAGTATCCCGATTACATCCAGATTGCTATGCCTGCTGAATCTAGGAACAAATTTCCTCTGGAATGGTGGAAAACAGGCATTGCCTTTGTCTATGCTCTCTTCAACTTGATTTTAACAACTGTCATGATCACTGTGGTCCATGAGAGAGTACCTCCAAAGGAGCTAAGCCCTCCCTTGCCGGACAAATTTTTTGATTACATTGATCGTGTGAAATGGGCTTTTTCTGTATCAGAAATAAATGGAATGATACTACTTGGCTTATGGATATTCCAGTGGTTGTTTCTTAGATACAGGTAAGTTAGCAATATTTTTTTTCTCTGCTATATGTTTTTATTGCTCACTTAGGGTAGAAGAAATCATACAGTAAAATCCATAACAATATTGTAGAATAAGGCTGGCAGGAAAATAACAGAGGGATGGCTTGTTTACAAAATGTTCTCGTGTCCATGGCAGATATGGAAATACAGGTTTTCCAATTATTGAATAATATTTTTTAATTCTGAATTTCTGACATTGTTGTACTAATCAACTTTACTCTGAGATTGGGCTTTTCAAAGTGTATTTACTGACGTGAGGATGTTTAAACCAAGGAAATCATGATGATGTAAGAAAATCTTATCCAAATTTGAGGAAGAACCCACTGTCCTCTACGGCTAAATAGAAGTTTTCTCCTGTGTCTTCATTTGCTTAAACTGTATATATTTAAGTCAAGAATGTGGTTATAGTATGGAACTAAAAAGAGAAGGTCACTGAGTTGAGGAAAACTGCCTGACTGCACCTGTAAGTTAGACTGAGGCCACGTTAAATTGGTGGGAGCTGTGCGCTATAAGGAGCTAACAAGACTAAAAGCTGAAGAAGAACTTTTTAATATTTGATTCAGAGATGTGTATGATGAAGAGCTGGAGTGGAGCTGCCTTTTCATTCTAAGGATTTAGCTATCTAATGAAGCTAGAGCTCTGTGACTGTTAAATATCCTGCATGTAAACTTTGTACTCAGTTGTTTTCCCCTCTTTCCTTGCTTTCAGATCAATAGTGGGACGCAGGTTCTTTTTTATAATAGGAACTTTGTATCTGTACCGCTGTATTACCATGTACGTTACCACCTTACCTGTGCCTGGAATGCATTTTCAGTGTGCGCCAAAGGTAAGAGCCTTTGCCTCTTGCACCTTGCCTTAGTCTCTGCATCAGTCCTGATGGCTCCTTAGAACAAATAGAAGGTAATGGTTCAGGTATTACTAAATAACACAAATTACTTTCAGTTGATGTCTTCAGAAACATAGGTAGTGATAAACCAAAACTTGTGTGAAATGGAAAGAGCCTCAAGTTGTTGATGGAGTTGGGTGCTCCCTTTCAGAACATCTTAGGTTGAAACAGTGCTGCTACTAAATCAATTGACTAGCTTCTGATGCTCAAGCTGATCACTCTTAATACTGCAGCAATATTTTTTCTTATATGGTAGGATACCCGAGGTCAATACTGTGATTCATAGGCTGATATGTAAGCTTATGTTGCTGTATCCCTTTAGAAACCCACACTGTTAAGTGCTTTGTCGAGTTTCTATTTGGTCAAGAGCTACTGAAATACCTGAAGTCAGCTGCCTATGTCTGCTTCCAACATGCAAAATGTATAGGAATGTGACTTAAGTTCAGCTGCGTAAATGAACTGATACATACAGAAACATGGATGCGCTAATTGTTTTACAAAAATATTTTAAAAATTTAATGACACTGGAGTTAAGTGGTGACATAAAGGAGTTGTTACTCCCACTTTAGGTTACTAAGAAGAAGTTGTAGACTTAAAATTTCTTGGAACAAACTATTATGTTGGCTGTACTGAAAAAAAAGTATTGCCAGTTTAGTGGGGGGATAAATTTGTCACCTCTTGGATAGGATTTCTAGTCTTGAGTTACAGCAGCATGGCTGTTGTCTTCTACGTTGAGACAACTTGGGGATATAGCAGATGAATTACGTCTCTTATGAATCAGTGTATGTTTGAAAGTGCTTTATTTAACTGCCACTACTGTATACATTTAATGGTTCTGTTCTAATAGCTTGGGGAAATGACTGTGTAGTAGACTGTGTATTGAGGAGTGAGAAAAGGTAATCAAGGGAAAATGCAAATGTCTCTGCTGAAAGTTCGTTTTGCTAGCATTAAACCAGGATGAATTACTTGAACTCTGTAAAAACACTTGATAATTCTTCTGGATTATTTTTGTCATGTGAATATTTTTCTGATTATGGAAAACAGTTATCCATTTTTCTTGTTTTTTTTTTCTTAGAGTTAATTTAAAACAGCTAGGTAAAACTAAGTGTTTGCCTAGTATCTATGAGAAATCAAAAGCTGGTCCTAATGCATGCTTTAAATATGTACATCCTCCAAATAAGAGTACATCCTGAATGAGTTTGTAACTAAATCTCAAATGAAGCGAGTTTGAAGTTTTTGCTCGTTAGAAACACTGGTCAGCTCTGAACAGAATAACAGAATTGGTATGCAAAGTTGTACCACTTTTGAGTTGGTTTCATACATTCTGTCAACTGCTGTTATGATCTGACCTTACAAATTTTTAATTTTTACCTTTTCAGTATATTCTGCATCTCATTCTTGTACAACGCATATTTTAAAATAACCTAGGAAAGCATGGACAGAATGCTAGTGTTACCAAACTGATCTTTATCACCTGTCAATTTTGAAATGCATGCTTATTTGTTTAAGAATATGTGAAAGAAAGCCAAAGAAAATGAAAATAATTTGTCCTTTTATCCCTGTCTTCCTGACTCTACATGTGTTTGGGCAAGAAGTTTACTTGAGTCACTTCTGGTATATCTTAAATTTTATTTTATACTTCTTTCTGGTGTTTTAGTTGAATGGAGACTCTCAGGCAAAGGTTCAGAGAATCCTGCGACTGATTTCTGGTGGTGGTCTATCCATAACTGGATCACACATCCTGTGTGGAGACTTCCTGTTTAGTGGACACACTGTAGTACTAACGCTGGTCTATCTGTTCATCAAAGAGTGTAAGTGGTTGTATTTCAATGCACTTCCTTGTTCATATTTGTTGTACTGGGAAAACGAATGACAAAAGTACGTGTAAAGCTACTGCCCTCCAAAAGTTACACGTCAGTTGTACACAGACTGTATTTATATGGGTTTGAAACACAAATTGAGTGGAATTGGAACCATAGCTGTAGTAAAATCATAAAATGGTTAAGGTTGGAAGGGACCACTATAGGTTGTCTAGCCCAACTTTTCTGCTCAAGCAGAGTTCCCTAGAGCACATTGCACAGGATTTTGTCCAGACAGTTCTTGAGTGTTTTCAGTGAGGGAGACTTCACAGCCTCCCTGGGCAATCTACTCCAGTGCTCAGTCACCTGCACAGTAAACAAGTTCTTCCCCACATTTAGGTAGAACTTCCTGTGCATTGTTGCCTGCCTGATGCCTCTTGTCCTTTTGCTTGGCACCACTGAGAAGAGCCTGGTTCTGTCTTCTTGACATCCTCCATTCAGATACTTGGAGACATTGATGAGGTCCCCTCTCACGCTTCTCCAGGCTAAACAGGCCTATTTTCCTCAGTCGTTCCTCGTAAGAGAGGTGTTCCAGTTTCCTAATCATCCTCATAGCCTTCCACTGGACTTGTTCCACATCTGTCTCGTACTAGGGAGCCTGGAACTCCAGATGTGGCCTCACCAGGGCTGAGTAGAGGGTCAGGACCACCTTCTTCACCCTGCTGGCAATCATCTCACTAATACACCCCAGGATGTTCTGCCCTTCTTGGCCATGAGGGCACTGCTCATGGACAGGTTGGCCACCAGGACCCCCAGGTACTTCCCAGCAGAGCTGCTTTCTGACAGGTTGGCTCCCACACTGTACTGGTGCACCAGGTTCTTCCTTCCCAGGTGCAGGACCCTGAACTTGCCCCTGCTGGGTGTCAAAAGGTTCTGCTCTGCCCATCCCTTCAGTGTCTGAGATCTTCTGAAGGGCAGCACAGCACCACTCCTCTGAGCTTTGTATCCTCAGCAGACTTGCTGAGGATGCACTCTATCTCTTTGTCTAAGTTGTTGATGGGTAAGTTAATACTGGGTCCAGTATGAACCTTTGGGCTGAACTAGACTCTGTGCCACTGATTAAAAACCCTCCAAGCCCTGCCATTCAGCCAGTTCTTGGTCCACCTCACGAATTATCCGGCCTTGCCTGTGAGGGTATCATGGGAGACAGCATCAGAAGTCTTGCTGAAGTTCACATAGACAACATCCAATTCTCTCCCGTTAGTTATCCAGCCAGTTGTCCAGATTTTAAAAGCAATCAGGCTGGTTAAGCATGATTTCCCTATGGTGAATGCATGCTAACTACTCCTGATCACCATGTCTTCCACATACTTAGTGGTGGCCTCAAGGGTGAGCTGTTCCATCACCTTCCCAGGGATTGTGGGTAAGGCTGACTAAAAGTGTTGTGGGCTTTAATTAAGGGCTTAATGTGGCTAAACATGTCACCTCTATCTTTATGTAAGTGTTTATTAGTTGATTATAACAAGGTGGCTTTTCATCATTTGTTGACAGGTTATTCAAATTTTGGATAAAACATACTGTAGTTAATTATGCACACTAGCTCTGTGCAGGTTAGCTGCAGGGGACTCTAGGGAATTTTGTGGCTTGAACACAGCATCGTTGCACGCCTATACTGCATCTGGAAGCAAACTTACTTTTCTCAGGTGTGCTGTACATTAGTTACTGCAAGCAATGAAAAGTTAATTAATTCATGCTCTTTGGATGTCTTGTGTTTAAGTCTCCTACTTAATGCTTCTTGTAGTTGATAAGAATTTGGCAAGCATGCAGAAGATGCAGTTATGGTTTCCCCCTTTGTTTTACATTGCTCTGGGGCATGGGAGGAAAAATCTTCTGTGCTGCACCCAGAGTATCTATTGAAGTGTTAGAGAACTGAGGACTGACTTCTGAATCTAATTCATGATAAGCAGTGCTTCTATCCTGGGAGCTTGGCTGCTCATGAATACGTAGTGGGGAGTTCCCTTCTCAGTTTACATGTTTGGAGTTGGAATCTTACCTCCTACTGTTGTATCCCAAACTGTGCAAATGCTAGCTTGGCTGATGGGAATGTATAATTCTCACTGAAACAAAAATAAGACTAACCAGCATTAGTTGGATGCCTTCCTTTTATTAAAATGTTGAGGGAACGAGGTGCAGCAGTGCTGCATTCTGCCTTAAACAAAAAACACAATATGAAAGGGCCTCTTGAAATATGATAGACTCCAAATCTGCAGATTTGAGATGTTCTTCTTTGAACAGTGATTTAAGATGCTGATTAAAGTCTGATGATTCTTAGACCCAGGTCTTTCCTGTGAAGTGAATGTTACGGGGGAATGGCATTTGTAACTCATCAAAATTAACAGAGCAATATCAGGAAAATAGCCTAATAATAGAGTTATTGTTTTCCTTGTTTTGTCTTGTTACATTGCATTTTAATGCTATTCACATACTCAATTGTACCAGGAAAGATGAAGACAACCCAGTATTTTCTGGGCTAGTTTCTCCTGTACTTTATACTATAAGGGATTGGAGAAATTGTATCATACAAATTTTTGTAATAAGCCCTTTGCTGCCTAATTGTTAGGCATACATTTCAGTGAAGTTGTGCTCTATAAGTGAGAAATGCATAGCTTTCCTTTTTTTACCTCCCATATAATGATCAAAATGTTATCTGAACCAGGGCATAAGCCCTATAATTGCTCTGAATTAGAGGCTGCTTGTGGTGGTCTTTTTTGCTCTTTTGGTAACATGTCTTTGGTGTAAGATGCATTCTGAGGTTTTTTATGTCTGGCTTAGTGGAGTTTTTGCTCTGCTCTTCTCTTCCTTTCATACTCTGCCATTTTTTCACTTATTCCTCTGCACTCCCCCTTTTTCACCAGAATAGTTATTCGTATTTTTAGCCTTGGTATGTCTGTCTTGCTCAGTGCTGTTTTCATCACCTTCTTGAGATCACTTGGCTTCTTATCTTAAAAAAAAATCAGTAGGTGGAGATCTGTCTGCAGTGTTTTGGGGAGAGTTAAGAGAATTTATTGTTTTGACTCTTGCACCAAAAAGTGATCCTACAGTTACTATTTTGCACAGGCTTCTGAGTAGGCTTGTTGAGATCAGTAACTTTTCTGCTGGTACTGTGTGAAAGTAAAGGCTGACCATTGCCCCACAAGGCAAGAGGTGCCAAAACCTCCCACTGTGAGTGAAATGAAGCCAGTTAGCCTGTCAGAAGTTATGAATGGTCATTGTGACACTCGGCATTTTTTCAATGGGGAAAGAAATACAGGAGAACTTTTCCACTGAAGTGGCTTAAATGCATTTTGAATAGCTTCACTCCCATTTGTTAAATCTTTCATTAAAGTATATAAATTCACATACTGTCCTTTTCTGTGCAGCGTATTCTGTTTCACAGAACTGAGGATTCATGCAAATTAGTTAAAACCTAAGAATTAAAATTAGGGTCTTTTTCTGTTTAATCTGTGATCTCTGCTCAGGTTGTATCAATTCTAGAGACTTGAGTTTACTTGAGTATAGGCTGTAAAAAGAAAAGATTAAATACACCCAAGTCAAATAACCAAAGTGTGTGTTTTGCTTCAATTGTCTCTTCCTCTGCACCCCAAATCCTAGAAACTATTTAACTGGAAAACTTAATTTGACTAGAAAATGGGTGGCAATGTTGTCTAACTAACCCATCTTGTGCTCACTTTGAAAAGTAAGAACACCTCAGTAAGTTTGCATAATTCATTATGTAGATTCCATACAAATCAAAGCAGGGGGTTTGAACCAGTGTGATATGAGTTATGTTTTCAAATTTAGTAGCCTTAAATGAATTTTATCTTTTCCCCTTCCTTTTGTGGATTGCTATAATAATATAGATGGCTTTTTGCTGTGTTTTTCCCCATCATCTCCCTGTTCCACAGATTCACCACGTCATTTCTGGTGGTATCACTTAATCTGCTGGCTAATGAGTGCTGCTGGCATCATTTGTATCCTGGTTGCTCATGAACACTATACCGTAGATGTCATCATTGCCTACTATATCACCACACGGCTCTTCTGGTGGTACCACTCAATGGCTAATGAAAAGGTGAGTGGCAGATACCTTCAGAATCAATGTATAACCTGCATTTGTTAAAATTGCCTAAAGGTTAAATAAGTTCTTAATTTCAGAATAAAAATAGAGGTTCCATATTGAAGTTTAAACAGAATGGGCAAGGAGTTTCACGTCATTGTTATTTAAGTAAATTGTATTAATTTCTCTTAAAAATATTTTTTTGAACTCCGAGGTTTTAATGCTGTAGTTGATGTATAGAATAGCCCTTCTTTGTCTCAGCTTATAAATAAACAGTAGTTGAGTAATAACATTTCTGGCCAACTGAAATTACATAGACAATCCTAAAATTCTAGTGAAAATTCTCCTGTAAATGTCATTAAAGGTATGCTGTTCAGAAGGTATCCGCTGCAGTTGTTTCAACAACACTTTGAAGTAGCAGCATAGCTCTCAAGCCCATTTAATCTAATTCTCAACTATCAGTCATCAGTGGAAACACTACACACCTGAAAGCACTCATAATGAAAAATACTTGAGTGTTTTGTCACCCCAAATTTTGTAGAGCAACAAAGCATCCCTTTGTGTTGAAGATGCTCAGTTTGTAGTATGCATTTGAACTATAACATCTATCTCAATTCTGTGTTTTCTAGGCTAAATACTCACTGTCTTTGCAGAAATGCATGCAAATGCATTGCGTTTTTGCTGTTGTCTTGACTCAATGTAATTGATTATAAGCCTTTAAACTGACAGTTGCCTTTTCCTCTTTACATGCTTGTACCAATACAGACTTTAAAGGTGTCTTCACAGACGAATTTTCTCTCTCGAGCATGGTGGTATCCGATATTTTATTTCTTTGAGAAGAATGTGCAAGGCTCTGTTCCTTGCAGTTTTTCCTGGCCGATATCTTGGCCTCCCAGCTGCTTCAAATCTTCATGCAAAAAGTATTCACGGGTTCAGAAGACAGGAGAGGACAATGAAAAATCTACCTGAAGAAAAGAAGGAAAGCATCTGCTCTGTTTTTTTCATTTTTGAATTTTCTTTTTTTTTACCAAAACATTAATGCTGTAACCAAAGTTCTTAAGAGGACTGTAACTGAAGAAGTGGACCAAGCTTCTGTGCAATTGATTGGAAAGACAATTGTAGACACATATATTGCTATTTCAGACATTTTCCTCTCATCAGGCTGTACAGACCTATTCTACTCTTCAGTGCTAATGAAATTCATCACTGATGGGATTTTTTTTATTAAAGAGAAAATGGAGCAGGACTTTGCTTTAGTAACGAGATAGAGGTGCCAAAGACCACAGTAACACTTCCATTACTAACTTTCACTCATCCACAGAAGCACCCAAAAGTCTCATCTTCAGAGCTCTGGAGTGCGTAAGGGCAAAAACATGCTAAAATGTAAAGGCACAATATTGGCATCTTGAGGTGTATAAAAAAATAACACAATTGTGGGAAGTGGTTTGTTGCATTATTCTTGCTAATGAAGGTAAGGCCTTTGTGCGACTGATACAGCTGGAAGCGAGTCTGACTTTTTTACACACTGTGGGTATGACTATCTTATGACCCTAAAATAGAACTTACCACCATTAACTCCCATGTATTCTGCTATATACCAATTTTTACATTTTTATTAGTAATTTTATATTTAAACAGTTGTGCTACCTGATGAATTTGCGAATTAGAAATAGCTGCTATCATCAGAGCTCAAGGAGCTTAGAGTTTTATTTTTAATAAGGGACACAGTTTCAATGTCTAAATCTTGAATTGCAGCTGGCCTTGTGTATATAGCTATATAGTGCCTCTCAGTGTATATGGATGTATATATACACGAAAGCACACACCTTAAACAAAATTATTTACTGGGAAGAGTGATCATAAAGTTCTTGATGCAGGCAAAAGTTCTACAGCTCTCACCTGCTTGAGGAATGCAAGGCCAGGTCCAAAATGGGGCTACATTTAAAATAAACATTTTAATTTTAGTAGCAGTCTCTTGTTGAAGCTATGTAGCAGGCTTGCTTGGGAGCCATAATTCTGCATTGAATTTCTTTTTTTTTTTACCTCTTGATACATGTTTCTGAGACTTACTTTAAAAAAACCCAACCAAACAAAAAAGTGCTAAGGTTGAAATACCTACAACAGCAGCATTTCTTCAACTACAACCTAAAATAATTTCATATTAAATGACACTGTGGTAGAACTCACATGTAGATTGCCTTTTTACCCAGGGCTTCAGTCCAGCTAAAATGGTTGTTTAAACAAGTTGGCTGAGAATGTGGGAAGTTACCATGGGGTAAACATGTAACGAAACCATAGATTAACAGCTACCTGTTTCTTGTTGGTTTATGTTGTTTTGTATTGTTGTGAAAGCAAAGTAGAAAATTAGTGCACCATGTTTAGCTATTTATATTCTGTATTAATTTCTGCAGTTAATGCAATATTATTTTCAGATCTTCAGTAAAACCTAATGAAAAGATAAAACTGCATTAAGTGTTGAGGTGATACTAATATAAAGGAAATGCTGCGTATTTTAAGAATGTCTTGAACTGAGTGACAAGTGTGAATGCAATTTAAATAATGACAACTAGTTTTTAAAAAGTCCAGTTAAAGCTATAAAATTAAATACAGAGTATTCAAATATAATCTTTTTCAATTAAGGGGATCATTGCTCGGAGTTGTACATGAGAATATTTTTGATGTGCATTTCAAATATTTTTGTGAATTATCAAAATACTACAATAAAAAATGTTCCTTTCAATACATCCTTGGAAAAATGTAGCTAAGAAAGAAATTCTGCTGATGTTTGGTTTTGTTATTTAAAATAAGCGTAGTAGACTCTGATAATGTGTCCCTGAAGTTGTGTGTGTATGGGCATATCTGTGCTTTCATTTGCTTGCTTCTAGCAGACCTTGAACAGCTAAAAAGCCAGTATCAAAACATTTTTGAATCCTTTTTCTCTATCATATAAATGAATCTGTTCAACACCAGTCAGTAAATCTCCCAAGATACTTGTTATATCAGTACTACTTCATAGATTGTAATTTTTAAGCTAAAATCTAAGCTTTGTGATACCTTAAATATGGTCATATTAAGCCACTTGTACTAATACTATCTTTTAGGAGTTATGAGTGGATTTCATTAGTGGTCACTGTGCCTTGAAAATTGCATGATGAAAAGCATTACCCTAAGGAGTTTAAGAAGTGGTTTTCATCTGGTGGCTGAAAAATAAACACTTTGATAGTCTAGATAGCTAATGATCTGCATAACCACCACCGTGTCTCAGTGGGATTTCTGTATTAGATCTGCAAAGCAGATTTTCTTCATGCAGGATGAGGTGTTTGGGGTTTTTTACACTTACTCCTGTTTTTGAAAGAAAACGATGTGAAAGTGATGAAATAGAACCAAGTAAAGACTCTGCTTTTATTGGGCTGTGTGAGCTTTCATTCTACTGCTGAATTTGGTGGAGACTTCTATTGTAAAACAAAAGGAAAGCTTAAGTAGCAGCTCTAGCTCAAAATACTTGATTCCTGTTTTGGCTCAGTCCTCTCTTAAGTGCTTAATATTTATCCATTGTATGAAAGCTCTCAAAGGGAGATGTGTGTATTTAATTAGCTGAAAGTCCCAATTCTTTATGCTTTCAATAGCTTTTAATTGCTTTTACAAACTTGGATGGTATAGCTGTATTTGAAGACTCTTTAGACCTATATGTAAGGTGATAAAATGGGGTAAGTAATAGTATATTCTAGTTCTTACTGCTATAGCAGTTTATCCAATACAAACCACAACTGCTACATAAAAATTACTGATTTTAAGATCTTGGTGTTCATTGTATACAAATACCACAAAGCTTAAAGTATAGTTTCATCCTAAGAGGCAAAAGATTCTAGTAGGTAAAAAGGAGAAACTTGGACTTTGCTTAGGCCTACAATCAAGCGATCAGTATATTTCTTGGTCTGTATATGTCCAATGCTTTGCAGTATGTCACTAATTATTTTTTCCTAGTTACAGTAATAGTTTACAGATGTCACATGAGCTGCCCCTTTACTGTCACTGTAACATGCTCCTCTCTATTGAAGAGCATTTACCTGTTGAACTTTACAGACACTTAATAAAAACACTACATTTGCACACCTGACCTGTCAGTATGACTTAAATGCTGATAGACGTTCTTAAAATGCCTAACCTAAATTTAAATCTGGATTTAAAATGTTAACTCGAGCATTTAAAGAAATGTGCTGCTAAGTGGTCATGCTACAGATGCTTACTTCTAGTGCCAGAAATGATTAATGTCTACTTGAAAGCACTGTAAGTGGACACTTTTTTTTGGTACGTGCTTAGCACTCCCATGTGGCCGTAAATGGTACTAAATGTTAGTCATCCTTCATTGCTCTTTTCTTGGAAAGATCGCCACAGGTGGGGTAGTAGCAAAAATAGCTGTGCTAAACATTGCTGTGAACTCTAGTACTGAATTTGCTGCTCTCCTTAAAAAAGCAGTTGGTAGAGAAGGAAACTAGAAAAAATATTTACGTTAAAATACACTACCTTAATGTAACAGAGAAATAAAGCTCAGCAGAGACAGAACTGGGAAGTCTTAAAAGAGATGAGAGACCATTCTCTTATTTGGATTATTGCAAATCCACTCACCAGGGTCTAAATCAGAATCTGTTCAATCTCTGGCTTTCTCCTATCAGTAGTATCTGGCTAGACAGTTTCTCCAGAAAGTTGTTTGGTACTAACCCAAATTATTTTTCTCATTTCAGTAGACGTGAAGTATGATTTACTGTTCTAGATCCATTAACTTCAGTGCAAAGTGAAGTCTTTCCATTAACTTTGAAGGAACTTTCCCATAGCTCTTTGATTTTTTTGGTTGTTAGTGGGGTTTTTGTTTTTTTGTGGTTTTGGTTTTGTTTTTTTGTTTTTTTTTTGTTTTTTTTTGGTTTGTTTTTTTTAAACTCATAAACTTTGTATCTTAAAGATTCATGGGATAGTTTTGAAAATGGGTCCAAGCTGTCAGATGGACTGGAACCATTTTGCCTTACTGGCAGATCTAATTGTAAAGCTCTGTTGTCATCTTGATATTTTTACAATATACATGTTTTGGACTTTCCTAGACCTTTTATATGAGCACACAAAATTAGAGTGGTGCTATGAGATTGAATGCTTCTGTATTGAAGTGTTGTATTCCAGGCACTGTAAAGTCAATGTCTTAAATTCAGTTACTGAGAAGAGGGCTCTTAAAAGTAAATACTCCTGTTAGGCATCATTTAAATGAGTGTTGCTGTTTAAGTGCACATGAGAAAAATATCCTAGCATGCCATTGAAGTAACTTTGCTTATAAGTAAGCCTTCACGTGCTACTTCATGATGTTTAGAATCCAAAGAGAAGTGCTGTGAAACAGAGAATGGAGACAAAGGCTCTTGTTCTAGTATTTATAAGGAAAAGGAAGGAAGATGAAAACACTGAAATAGATGATCATATATTGCTTTTTACATGAAATTGAGCTAAAACTACACCTAACTCTTAAGAAATGTAGAATTAAATTGTTTGTGTGATAGTTCTGCAGAAAAACCCCCAGACCTATGAGGAAGCAGCAGTATTAAGCACATCATTCTACAGTACAGCTGTGTATCTGTGCTTATGCTTGTCCATAACTTACAATATAAAAACAAAACCCAGCTCAGTGAGAGATGCTTGTAGATTAAAGTACATAAATATTATTAGCAGTTTTATGTAAGTTATTCCTTCAAGCTGTCACTAACAGTTTCTAAAACAAGAACAAAGTGCTGCAATGCTTAAAACATCCTGAAGCTTTTTTCTAGTTGGCTGAAGTTTCCATGGATTTAACCATATGTTTAAATCTTATTAACCTAGGAAGTAGCACATAAGAATGTAAGGCTAGATACAGGTAGCTTATGTATTGCAGGGAAATATTCCAGTTCTGAAGTCGTCTTTCCTAACAAAGCACTCAATGCCTGAATGATGTTAAAAGGTGAAGTAACAATACTGTGCAGTCTCTGTGTATCTGAAATACTGGTGTTGAGGATTCCTTCTCTTCTACTCTAAATCAGAGATTAAAAACCCACAGAGGTTTGACTTGTTTTCAGTGAAAATGTTTTAATTGCAAAGGACTTGGAGTTTAGTAAATAGCAAGCAGTTTTTCTGTGGCTCTTGACTGTGTACAAACCTTTAAGATGCAAACTAGGTGGGAGGAGAAGGCAGACCACTTCTTACTCGGAGGAGCAGTGTGTGGCTTTTTGGATTAAAATTATATTGGCTGCATCCTACATGCAGTCTTATCCGTACTATAGTTGAAAAAAGATGCTGTATTATGCTATTAGAGTTAGTGTTTGCACTTTTTCAAATGATTCTGTAGTGGTTGACCCAATCCTTCTGCTAGATGAGGAGTGAATGGTTTTGTCCTTTACTTGCTGTCTGTATGGTTGGACATTTACCAGAACTAAACCAGTTATGTTAATGGAAAAAATGCAGATCCCTTGGATACAGTACCTGAGGTGTCTGTGCAGGGGTTTCTTCTGAGAGAAATACTCTTCTTTCAAGCTGTGCCTAAACAATATTAATGTCAGCTCTTGCATTTTCTCTCAGCATAATATGGTCTTTCGGAGGTTAGCATTTGTGACACTGCAAAGAATTACTACAGAAGAATCTCCTTTGTGCCAATCGAGATCAATTTTCACAAAGCATCTTTGCTGAAACATGCTTGAAGATGACTTTTTGTTTTTTGTTTTTTTTTTTAATGAAGAGAAAAAGTGGTCAGAAACGTGTCAGAAGTAAAAGCATCTCGAGCAGTTGGGGGCCCAGGCTTGATGCAGGCACATGTGTGTGGAGAGGGGTCTCTGTGACATAAGTAATACTGGATTCAGTACACAGTGGCTGCTCTAGGAAGGCAAACCAGGTTGTACTTGTACGGTACCGATGGCTGTGAGCCACCTTTACCTGTCCTTTTGAGCTTCTTTCAGACTGACAGTGCAGTACTAAAGGTGGCAATAGCTAAAAAGTGAAGGTTACTTACAAAACCAAAACTATAAATGAGGCTGAAAAGGCAGATCTCTGTAAAGGCAGTCATCGGAGTTCTGCATTCCAATTCAACAGACCATACAGCTGGGTGCTATTTCAGGTGTGAGTTGCACTTAAGATGAGTGGACCTGTTTGCTGACTAAATTATTGTTATTTATTTCATTCAAGATGGCAGGAGTGCTGAGAATACAATGCAAGAGGAAATTTATCTCCCTGCTTACTTTTACCTCTACTATTGAAGTGTTTGTGTGTGAACCTTAAACAATACTATTAAACTCCAACCCCTCTTATATTTTGAGTAACTTAGCAGTGCTTTGTTATGTCTGTAAAAACTGTGTCTGCATTCCACTTTTTTCACGGTTTGTTGCCACTCAAAATGCTGCTTGTGCTGAAGCCTGTGCTGCTTTGGACTCCTGTCTAATGATATTTGCTAGTTGTGTTTTCTAAATGGCTCAGTACAGAAGAGTAGGATTTACATTTGAAAAGGCCTCATAATTAACCCTAAAGCCAAAAGGCGTTCTTGTCAGATACATCTTTGCACAATTTGTACTTGAAAATAATTTCAAGTTTCAAAACCTAACATGCTAGAGACATACTTTTTTCCCCTCAGGAATCAACTCTTGCTCCTTAAATGTTTAGCGCATTTGTTTGTGTTTATTTTCATGATTCGGGAGAACACGTGTGAGATGTTAAAAAGGTTCTGCTAGGTTTTGAGGTCAGGGTTATACCAAGGAACCTGAAAGTAAAAGCAGAAATTATGATTTGATGACTGTGGTTCTTGTACTTTCCATGTGACTTTGAGAACTCTCAAGACTTCCCTAAAAACAGCACAGGACCTCACTTTGGCTGCAACATGGTTTCATCCTTATCAGCTGACAGCTTTTCTTGCATGACTTCTCCTAGGTTGAATCCTGTGTATCTACAGCTCTGTATGTCAATTGGAGCTATATATTCAACTTTGGAAAAACTAGGCAAGAAAAGGTGTTGGGTGCTGAGGAACCCTGCATGGTAATGCAAGAATGCTGTAATGCGTGCATGATAAGAAGCTGATAAGATGGCATTGTTCTGTAGCTTTAGGATCCAGTTCTGCAAACACTGTGCAGCAGAATACTACAATAACAAATTGAGAGACCTTTGGTGCTGTAGTTTCTACTGATCTTTGCAAACTGGGTGTCATTTTCACATAAATTCTTCACAATTAGCAAGAGTTGGCTTTTATGTTGTAAAACTTTCAGGAGGACACTTTATAGCCAATACTTTGTTAGGTAACTGAGTTTTATGGTGTGCTGTATACGTGCCAAGAGATACTAGAGCTAGGTTGTGATTTGTGTTGCAATCTGTTCACTGTGTTAAAACCAAAACCAACTATTGCACTAGCTGTACTTTAAAAAAAGCAATAACAGGAGCATCTTGTAGCTTTTCTCTTCAAAGGTGCTGTCTGTCATGATCACTTCACTGTTGACTGTGAATTTGGTAAAAACATGTTAAAGAAATTGTCCTATGTGGTTTACTTGGCACATACAAATTGAAATTTTTTATGGTCAGCCTGTGTACTAATGAATACAGTTGGACTATATACATGACCACCCACATCTTTAAAAATCAAAAACCTTATATCCATTTATGGTGCTAATAATCTCAAATATTATTAAGTGCTGGTATTCTCTTATTACACATGAACACTAAGGAAAGCTGTTGTGACACCTTTTCAATAAAGCAAAATTTCTCTATATTTTAAGGCTGTTCCAAATGCTTTTTATATAAATACAACCCTTTTCTATTTCTGTTTTAAACAAAAGCTGCAAAAATTAGTATTTTAATGCAGGAAAACATTAGGAGTGTATATTGTTCTAAATTATGTGTTCAATTCTAAGTTTTCATATATGTTAGGATAGCTAATCTTCTGAAACTCAGTCTAAAATATAAGTATTGTACTAGGTAGGATTAAGGGACAGGCTAGTAGTTTAAAGAAAATCATTCTCTGGCTTCATCATCACTGTTGAAGCCCTGGAGATAGAGGGAGAGGATGTGAAACGGACAAAGCTGTATTAGGAGGACACTGATTATGCAGTGTAAATGCTGACACATTAAAAAAACTCAAACAACTTGTGATGGACATGACCATGTAACTGCATCTAAAGAACAGAAGTGAAACAACTTAAGTATCAAGGCAGTTCATAGTAGGACATCATAAAAACACATGAAAGTCTTAAACTAGATTCAGATTGTGAAAGAGCAAAGTAATTTTCTAGCTTTGTTTGAAAGCTTCACAAGCAACTTTTTCTTTAGATGAAAAACTATCTTGTGCCTTCTATTGCAGAAGCTATTGTTGCCTTCCCCCTCCCCACCCTGCCTTTGGTTATGATTTTATTGTATATAATGAAGGACAGTGGACTTCAGATCTTTCTGAGAGGCATTTTTGGGCAGCAGTAGCTACACTCTCTATCCATAGAGAATACCGAGCCTTTAGTTCTTGTTAAAGGCCCCTTACTTGTCAGCTTGCAGTTGTGAAAATATCTGCCTGTGACAGGTACAGCAATCCTGCTGTAGTTGGCTCTTAAATGAGCATGATGCCCTTAATTCATCCGGACACGTGAACGTGCGGAGCGGGTGCCATGTCCAGGTACACTGGTGCCACTGCAGCACACTCCTCTGCTCTGCAGTGGTTGTACCCCGAGGCTTTGGTCACTAAGCTGCTGTCCTTCATATGCTAGAATAAGTTCACTTGAATCACTTGCACCTAGTACTTCAAGAGGTAGATGGACTTCTCTATCTGATGGAACTTCTGTGTCAGTGCAAAGAATATTCCATGTTTAGAGTAACTTAATTAAAAGCAGAGACAAACCCACCATCTAGGATAAAACCAGGGCTGGGTGGGGTTTTTGCTGAGTGAAGGTGGATAGTCTAGTAACAATAGTCTGGATTGTCTTCCTACTTCTCTCAGTGCCTACTTTAATAGTAGAACACTTGGAAAAGCCAAAGATTGAACAAAGTCATCCATAATAGTCCTAAGCCGCATTGAAATACAACTTTCACATCTTAATTACTAGATGCTTCAGAGAAAATGGACTGTATTTTTTTAATTTACAAAAAAGTGCAATATTTATGAAAATAGTAAGAGGCAAATGGCTGCATGTTTCAATGCCCTGCAAAAACAAAACCTTTGCGAGCATGTGACATGCACTTGACCAAAAGTGGGTCTTTTTAGCTTTAGCACTTGCTGTGTTACAGAAACATGTTTCAGTGCACTAGTGTAGCTCAGAACTTTCAGATATTTCCAGTGTGCTTTTGACAAGAAGAGTGTTTTTTATGAATAAAGTGCCTGTGGAAATAAAAATCCAAAAGTTGCCTGCAAGCTCAAATAAAGCATATAAAACTACAGCCCATACTTGAAGAGAATGGGTGCTATCAGCAGCTGCAGAGAACAGCTGGTCAACAGTCCTAAGCATTGACAGGATTCAAAGACTAAGTTAAAGTCTGACAGAAGAATATTATGTTGCTTTTAAGAGTTTACTGTGTTCATTAAACTTCTAATGCTTCTGCTTGGGCCTTAACTCTGTAACTTGTTTATCTTTAAGGAAAAATTAGTTCCTTTGAACTATTCTGTTTTTATGCTTATTTTAATGACAGTCTTTTCTCTGGTGGGGATATTTGTTTGCTTGTTACATTGAGTTGATTTTTGACCTTTTAAAAGTGGAGTCACCAAATGCTTTGATTCCTCAGTTTGGGATAAAAGAGTTTTTCCTTAAGTGCAGAAGTAAAGGGGGTGTGCTTTTTGTTACACTGATGCTAGGACTGGGAAGGAATGATTTCCGTGGAAAGCACTACAGTGCTAAAACTTGTATATGTAGTTATTTGGGGTATGCAGAATATTAGTGAAGTACTTGGGTATGTTTTGCTGTTAATTTCATGCTTTAAGAAGAGGCTATTTGGTTCTAATTTAAATTGGAGAAACTGATTTTAATGTTGCAACAACTATTATTTTAACTTGAAACATCCACTTATGTACTGGTATGTTAGAGCAAAAGCTGGATTTAACACTTAAAATTTTGAAATTAATCTCAGTTTTCAAAATTAATGTGGAATTTAATCTCTGGACACCCTAGAATTGGCCATGTGCCACTGAAACCAATCTTTCAACTGCATACATAGGGAAGGAAGGTATTTTTTTTTTTTAATCTAGTTCAGCTTCTTGACTAGACTGAGAAGGAAGTGAGGCTAGATTACTCTTGTACAAAGAAAACAGTAAAACCAGTAGTGTTTCAGCTGTGCTGAATACCTTAGTGTATTATTTTCACACTATGGAACATAAACTTTTCTTGAGACTCAGATTTAAAATATCTTTAGTTCAGCTAAATTTTCACTTGTTTTTATATATTTTTTCTAATAGATGCATTTTATTGGTATACATTGTAATTAACCACTGAATTTCTGCCAAATATGGACAAAATAAAAGCTGCATTCTGTTCTGCCAGTTTAAATCTGTTCTTAGTTTTTCTCTTTTGTTTAATCCATGGCTGGTAAAATGTCCATTTGCTGTTTAGATTAAAAAGACAGTTGCCTTAATTGCTTGGAGGAAAACTGACCTTGACCATTTGAAGCTTTATGTATTTCTGAAATTGCTGTAACTTCTGTATAATTGCAATAAAACCTTTTTAATACAGCTCAGCCACTATTTTACGAGCAACTTGTCACTATTTTTACGGAATGTTCAACTGTTTAAAAAAATAACTTTTTGGACAACACTGTTCTTAATGGATAAGCACCCTTTATTCTGTGCATTTTTTTGGCGGGGGGGATCACTTTAAAGAAGGAGCACTGTGGGCAAAACATGAATACTTTTCTCTGTTGCTGGGGGTATAGCAAGAGCACTTACTAAACCCACTGATGCTGCAGCAAATTATTGGGAAGACCATACAGTGGCATTTTTCAACATCTAATTATCTCTGTAGGGGTTAAATTTTATATTGCTGATCATCTGGGAAAAGTGCACTAAGGTGGGTACTACAGGGAGGGGGAAGTTACCCTCAAAACCAGTTGTGGGTGGGTTGGGGGATTGGGGTGTTTGGGTGTGTTTGGGTTTTTTATTACTATTTTTATTTGGGGGAAAGGAGAGAGAGCTACGTCTTTTTCCTCTAAAAGATAAGTGCCCCTCTTCGCAGCCTCTCTGTGCTGTTCTGCATTTGCCAAGCAGTTACGGAACCTAGAGCTGGGACATGGTTCTAGGTTCGTCCTTGGCTCTGAAAACAGAAAATTTTGGTGTATTACCTCGAACTGCCATGTTTTTTGTGTTTGGGAACGGGGAAGAAGGGTCATCTGTATTTCCTTCCCTTCTAAACCGCTAAAAAAATAGCTGTTTGCGTAAGGAGCATTTGAAAGCAGGTCCTGTGGGGGGTGGAGGGGAACGCTCACTTTTTTTGCTGTTTTTTTTACACGAGCTGGACATGTGTGCTTATGTTTGATCCTCTATAAACTTGAGCTCTGCCACCTCTTGGGCCCGGCCCCGCTCCCCGCCCACAGGCCCGGCGGGACGGGGTCAGGGCGCCGCCGGCCTCGCCTCCCGCCCGCCCCCGCCATCTTAAACCGCTACGCGCCGGCAGCGAGGCGAGGCCGCCGGTTCCGCAGCCCGGGGAGATGGCGGTGCCGAGCACGGCAGCTTGGACGTGGCTGCTGCGGCCGCCCACGGCCACCGAGCTGCTGCTGGTGGCCCTGTGCTGGCTCGGCTGCTACTGGCTGCTGCGGCGGCGGCCGCGGGCGCTGTCGGGGCTGCCGCCGGGCCCCGCGCCCTGGCCGCTCGTGGGCAACTTCGCCTTCGCCCTTCTGCCGCCTTCGCTGCTGCGCAGGTGGGCGGTGGAGGTGCAGGGCGACCGGCTCTCCCCTGCCTTCTCGCCCCATGTCTTCCTCACCGGCCTCACCAAGATGTACGGCAGCGTCTTCCGGCTCTTCGTGGGCAGCCGCCCCATCATCATCCTCAACACCTTCGGGGCGGTGCGGGAGGCGCTGGTGCAGAAGGCGGAGGTGTTCAGCGACCGGCCCTCCGTGCCCATCGTCCTCATGATCACCCACAACAAGGGTAAGCGCCCGGCGGCGCCCCGAGTCCTGCTCGGGGAGCTGCCGCACGCCCGGTGATGGCCAGGGCGATGCTTAGGAGCGATACCGAGCGGGAGCTGCTCGGGACCGTGGCTGCTCTGCCGAAATTTATAAATAGCTCCCACGAATTGTGGATTGAACCATTTACTTTTTGCTCCTCGCGTATGTCCCTTGCCCTGCTGCCGACAGAACGCACTCAGAGAGAAACTCGCCCTGCCTTGAGGTGGACGTGCAGCATCCCCGTGAAGCTGGCGGTGCTGTACCGTGCACCACAGAGCACCTCTGGGTGACTGAAGTGCCTGATCCCATTAGCTCTGTGTACAGTAAAGGGACTGGCGAGCGGCTGAGAGAGCTGGAGTGGTTTAGACTGGAGAAGAGGAGGCTCAGGGGAGACCTTATCCCTCTCTACAACTGCTTGAAAAGGGGTTGTAGCCAGGAGGGGGTCAGTCTCCTGGGTAATAAGCGATAGGACAAGAGGAAATGACCTCAAGCTGCGCTAGGGGAATTTTAGGTTGGGCATTAGGAGGAATTTCTTCACAGAAAAGGTGATTTGACAGTGGAATGAACTGCACAGGGAGATGGTGGAATCAGCATCCCTGGAGGTGTTTAAGGAAAGACTGGGCATGGCACTTGGTGCCATGGTCTGGTTGATATGGCTGCCTGCTTGCAAACTGCTGTTGCTGAGGTGTTTGTGAATGTGTTATTCTGCTTGTCAAAACTTAACTGAGCATATTTAGATTTGGTCTTGTTTTTGTTTTGGTTTTTTTAAGAGTTCAAAGGAAAGTTACGAGCTTTTGCAGAGAAAAGGCCTAAAGAATTTAAACACATGGTGGCAATACTGCAGGTAGAATTTCTTCATGTTTAGTTTTTAGGTCATTAAGGATCTCAGTGTTTGTGGAAATCTACTTACTCTTTTTCAGTTTAGGAGGTGTTTTTCAGTTTAGGAGGTAACAGAAGGCTTGTTAGTGTGCTAGCTTGTTGTGAAACTTACCTTTTTATATTTTTTCTAAGGCTAGAGAAATCTGTTTTTTAAGTGCTTGAAACATTTATCTTCTTTTCTTTTTTCCTGTACCAGAATTGCTTTAGTAAAGAGGAGAAGAAAGTGAGGGACCTAGATCATGTTTATTAAAATGCTGTCAGGTACCATTGCTGAAATCAGTGTAAAGAATAAAAAAAAAAAGATGAATTATCTTGGTTTAATGATACCGGTCCAAGACAGATCTTACTGGCACGTTGTTATCATGCGTGAGTGTTTTTAGGTACAGTACTTTAGCAAGAGCTGGAGGAGGAAAGGGGTAGAGGAGTTAGATAATTTTAGCAGTGCTGTAAAACCTCATGTTCACGCTCATGGTAGATTTCTTTTTCCTTGAATGCCATGAATTTCCTCTGTTTCTTGTTCTCTGTTAGACTTTATTGAATATGGTGAAGCAAAGAGTAGCCAGGGCAGTTGGCAGCTTCCACTCCAGGAGAGCTGAAAGTACCAGGACCCTGTTGTCCATAGCCAGAGCGTTGCTGCAACCAAGCCCAGGGATGGTGCCTGTCTGTGTTGTGCTGTGGCAGGGACATTGTGTTGCTTCTAGGTTTGGTTTTATCTGGAAAGTCATCATAGCTGTGCTCTGCCCAGTTGTCCATAAAACATCCCCAGCTGTTCCATAGTGTTTTTGTTAGCTGGTGCAGCACCTGAATTGCCACAGATGCAGGAGTACTGTAGAGTACACCTCAGGGATGGTGTGTTCTGAGTGCACAAAGGGAAAAGTCGGTGAATATGGGCAGCGGGGGCCACTGCCCCCTGCACGCTGGTTCTCCAAAAGCCAGTGGAATTTACAGATGCTGTCAGGTGCTGGCTTGGGTTTAGTGGTGGCATGAGGAGAGGACTGAACCTCTGCGATGCTGCGTTTGTGCTAACGAGTGTTGCTTTTTTCGTATGTGGCTCATGGAGGAGGTAGATGGGTTACAACACTCAAACTGGAGGCCTCTTAAGATTGGTTTGGGAGCCTCCTGAGCATAGTTTGAGGAGTATGTGGGTGAGGTATTGCTGCAGGTCAGGACAGCGACAGTCGTGTTAGTATGTACTAGGAAAGGAAACAGTAAAAGCAGGATGAGGTGTAACTTCAGCTCTACCACTCACAATTTGGGTGCTACAGCTCTGGGAGGTTTAGGGTCCATTTTGGGTTCCTGCATGTTCTCAGATTCTTTGGGTTCCTTCAGCTATTGTGGTATGAACTTAAAGGGCTGTTTTCTTGTAAGCTACATTTGCTGGTGTCGTTTTGTCTTTACCCTGAGCTGCCCTGCCAGGTATGGGGTAGAAGAAAGAGGAGCTTTCTCAGCTGTGTGGCTCTATTGTGTATAAGATGCAAGTAAAGTAGTTGTGCCTGGGGGAGAGCAGATAGAAGTATCAGAAATGGCAAATACTACATTTCAGCAACTTGATTAGCAAAGGAGAGAGGCCTTCTTGGCTGGATAGAAAGTGCCGTAAGAACTTAAGGGAGAAGGTAGAAGTCAATTCTTAATTGAAGCCTTCTGCATGTATGTCTGCAGAAAGAGAAGTAGTAGACTGGGGAGAAAAAAGAGATTTCTGTGGTTTGGTTTTGGTATTTTAGTTTTTTATATTCTATAGCTACGAAAGGTAGCAAAGACTGAATCTGCAGAGTAGATGGAGTCTGAGTGGTTGTCTGCCTGTATAGCCCTGGCCTGTGCTTATCCAGATGTGGACGTCTGACGATACAGAAGTTGAATGTTATTAAATATCATTACTGCTGTGTTTGTCACTGTTCCCAGTATTGTAGCAACACTAGAGCTAGCAGTAAAAAATAGGGGGGAGGGAAGGGAGTAAGTAAGCCTTTGCCAGAACTTGCTTCTTGTAAGGATTTGGATTTTTTTCATGTAAAAAGAGGCAATAAAATGAACTCTCTGGTTTTGTGAGCTTTTGGGTTGTATTGAAAGGGCTTCATCATCAGCTCATAGAAATTAGACCTCTGTAATAAGCATGAAGTCCTGGTTATTGTTGCTTCAGAATTTAGTATTGTATTTCCTTCAGCTTTTTTTTTGTTGTTATTTGTTTGTTTTGCTTTGCTTTAGTTTGTTTGCAGGGGAGGTTGTTTTTGTTGTTTGGGGGGAAGTTTAAGAGTAGAAATGTCTGTGCTGAGTAACTTGACTTTTTAGGGCAGGCAGATTTTCTTTGAAATCAGCAAAGGACTCTTCCATTATTGTAGCTTGGTAGTGATGCAGTTGAGAATTTGCTTTCTTCTCTCACCTATGTTATTCTATCGTTATGCTCTTCTTCTTCCTTTATCTGTCTCCTGTGTTATTCTTTCCCAATTTACAAATCAGTTATTAGTATTCCGCAGCAGTTTGGGGTTTGAGGACATCAGAAAACACTCACGCTCTCTACAGGACTGCTGGAGAGGCTCATTGGGTGTGGGGAGGTGTGGTGTTGGTGTTAGCTTTTCTGTGGGACTAGGGGAGTCTCTTTTACCTTCAAGACAATAGGTCTGTTTTCTTTTATGAAAGTATTTGGATCCTAAACCTCATTTTCCTAACAACAAAAAAGGGAAGAGATTGTGGATGCATAGCCTGTTTTGGTGATACTTGTTGCGGGATAGAAATAGTGATAACTTTGTTTTGTTCCAAGGAATCCATATTTCTTTCACAACTCAGCCACCAGCCCTGGAAACCCAAGTTGGTTCTTGGCCCATTTCAGCCCCAGATACTGCTGTTTGTTTCACTTAACCTACTTGAGGACACCAGTGCTAACAGGAAACACTTGAGAGAGGAAATCTGGAAAGTTTATTGGTTCTGTTTTTGAAGGACCAGGAAGTGGGCATTTGAATAGATTGCCTGAGGAATGTCTTCATGCAGAGAAGATGAAATTCAGCTGATTCTGAGCTTTTTCTGACTTTTCCTAATGTTCTTGTTTAGGACGTTTGAAGCTAGGTCGTGTGTTTGTGTTCTTTTAGCTTTAGGGGCTAGGAACATTAACTTGTAATAAAAATATAGGTAACGTTAAGTATTGAAACATGGTGCATCTTCCAGTACTTACGTACTACATCTATTTTGTTATGGCCATTTCTCCTTCTAAATTCAACGTTAAGGTTTGCAGCTGACAGAAGAATTGATGTTGCTTTCATAAAGTAACTTCTTGTTTCCAGAAAAAAAAAGTGGTGTCATTTTACTAGAAGAGCAAATCCAGAACTAGGTCATGTTTGATGACTAAACTTTCTCAGGCTAGCCATAGAGTACATTAGAAATAGCAGGTTGTGTATTCGTTACTCTGTGGTGTCTTTGGTGTGGTCTTTTAATTCAACAAAAGAGATGTTTCTGTTTGTAAGTGAGTAATAGAGATTTAATTTAAATGGTGTTTCATAATGACACAATCATGCAGAACAAGTGCCTAGGGGCATCAAAACTGTTGAGATGCAAATCAAGCGGGTTTTTGCCAAGTGTCTCTGAACCTGTCTTCACCTTCCTAGTTTTCTCACCGTGAGTATCCTGTATTTTTATTATAAAGAAAAAGCTCGCCTGTAATAGAAACACATGCAAAAAGTATTGAGAAGTTTGTATAACACAAAGGGAAAAAAACTGCAAATCAGTTTGTGTTTTAATGTCTTCTATTGTGCCTTGCTGAAGGAGTTCATGTCTCAGGACATGGAGGAGAAAAGGCTATAGCTAACATGTGTCCCAGACTAACACTTCCCTCTTCTCCATCTATTTGTGTCTTGCAAAGTGTAATGAATTAGTGATGTAACTTGAATATTCATTTCACTGATTAGGAAGAGGAGAGACAGTGTTTCCGAAAGCTATTATAAAGAACCTTGTGTTCTTCCTTTAGCTCCTAGCCAAGTGTCTGGGAGAGATTTGCTGTTATCATCTCCCTCTCTTCTGGCTCTTGGGTTGCAGACCTGTCTAACTATTTCTTACTGAAAATTGGGCATTTTGGTTTCAGGCTCTCCCTTTTTCTTTCAGGTGTTATTTTTGCACCTTATGGCCCTGTCTGGAAGCAACAGAGGAAATTCTCTCTCTCAACACTGCGTCATTTTGGAGTAGGGAGACACAGCTTAGAGCCTAAAATCATTGAGGAGCTGAACTTTATAAAGGAGGAAATGCTGAAGCATGGAAAGGATTCATTTAATCCCTTCCCAATAATTCGCAACGCAGTGTCCAACGTTATCTGCTCCATGGCCTTTGGCAAGCGTTTTAACTACGAAGATGATGAGTTCAAGACGATGCTGAAGAACATGGCCCGTGCCCTGGAGCTGAGCGTGAACAGCTACATGATGCTGGTCAACATCTGCCCTTGGCTCTACTACCTTCCCTTTGGGCCTTTCCGGGAGCTTCGGCAAACTGAGTTAGATATTACTGCTTTTCTGAAGAGAATAATTGCCCAGCACAGGGATACGCTGGATGCAGCAAATCCCAGGGACTTCATTGATATGTACTTCATCCATGCGGAAGAAGAGAAGAACAAGGAGAGCAGTTTTAATGATGATTACCTGTTTTTTATCATTGGTGACCTCTTCATTGCAGGCACAGATACTACTTCCAACACATTGCTGTGGTGCCTGCTCTACATGTCTCTTTACCCTGAAGTACAAGGTAAGATTATTTTATTCGAGGTGATTTATTCCATACTGTGAGGCTCCAGATGGATGCTCAGAAACAGAAGCAAACAGTGAGAGTGAAGAAATCATTTGGAGTGCCAACAGTTCGTGTGTATGTATAATTCGAAAGGCTGGTATGTTATCAGACATCTTCTATCCTGCTGTGCGAGCGTGATTTCTAAGTTTGTGCTATATATTAAGTGCTAAATGGCCCTTTAATCTGTGAATTTCTTCTGTCTTAGGACAACTTTATCTTTCCCAAGCAGTTCCAGGGAACTTTAGCATGTTCAAAAAACTTTGGCAATTGTGGCATTCCAGGCATATAGTAGTGAGATAAAATGTGTGAAGGCCGTAGTGGTAAGGTCTGCTTTTATGCCTCCCTGAGCAGGGAGGTTCTTGATACTAGTGGCAGAGTCTGGGGAAGTGAAACACTACCTATTGTAAAAGAAGATCAAAGCAGAGACAGCTTAAGCAAACTGGACTTGCACAAATGCACAGCACCAGCTGCCAGTGTCATTGGAGGGCCTCTCCCCATGAGTCTTGAGTGGTCATGGCAGTCGGGTTGGTTGCTGCTGTTGAGGGGCAGCTGGGGAGGCACATGGAGCGTGTGACCGCAAAACAGAGGCAGAACAAATTGGTCTTGTTCAGTGTTAGGGAAGGATGACTGAGGGGAAACCTTACGCTGTCTACAATTACCTGATCAAAAGATGCTGAGAAGATCAAGGGAGTCTTCCCTGAGGTGTGCAGTGGAGGGAAGGGAAGAAGCGGAGACAACCTACAACAAGAAAATTCTGATCAGATACTAGGAAAAGAAATTGCCCTGTGAACATGGCACAGGAGTGACACAGATTGCCCTGAGAGTTAACAGAATCTCTGGCTTTGGAAGTTTTCGAAGCTAAGTGTGGCATGACCCTGAGTAGTCTCATCTACCCTGAGTTGAATCTGCCTGGAAAAACCTCTTTAAATAGGTCAAGATCATTGTTTATTGCACAAAGTCAACCAAACTGTTGACAAAAGATTGCAAAATAGGGCACCGGTTCCATACATGGGAGACAGAGTTCACTGGGGACAAATGTAAAGTAAAGTTTTATTGCCTAGGCTTAATCTTCTGTTTTTGATGTTGTATGTTATCACTGCTTGACTTGATATGCGGTTACGTGGATTAGATATATTCTAAATTACACAAGTGGAATCTAGAAGAGTTTTGTGGGGTTCTTTTTAACCTCTTTTCCTTCTGCCTGGTACTGTATGTGTGTGTGCTAGTCAGTTTTCACTTTTCTGCTGACCTCTAACAGTTTTATCACATCTGTCTGATTTCCCCTTTCCTTACGCTGTGGCTCTTCTCAAGTAATCTAAGTATGCTCAGTAGTCTAGACTGTATCCCATTTAGTATCCCATTCCTTATATCCTGATTGCCTTGGAGTTACGTATGGGCCTCTTCTTTTTTTATTCCTGGTAATACATTTCTCTTAAATGTATTTCCTCCCCAGAGAAAATACCTGAATTGTGTATCTTTTAGAAGTAGCAAAAGTTGCTTGCAGACGTGGAAAGGCAAACTAAGGGCTATCAGAGGAAAAAGTCTTTTTCTCTTTGGAAAACAGTTTTGCTTTTTACAGGGAAATAGAGAATGACGTATATGCACAATATGGTGAAGTCATGGCGAGTATTTGGTTTGTTCTGTTCCCTGACTTCATTTTGGTCCTTGGCTTCTGAAGATCTGTGAGATTTTTAAATATGTGAAAAGTAGTGGAGTAATGGTTTGGAGTATATGATCAAATAACATGCTGTTGCAGAGACTGCTGAAGTTTACATTTTGCGGCTGGTAATGTGAGCAGCAGTTGGCTGCTTTCTGTATAGTTCCTCATATTTTTACAAACTCTGAACAAATGAGTTGTTCAGGTTAAAGCATTGGTGTGACATTTGGCATGAGACAGTCTCCTTAATTTTTAAATTTTTTGTTATCGATTGAAAACTGTATTTATTTGTTTAGATTACTGTGGACATGCATGCCTGAATATAGGGCTATGATATGTCCCTAATAAAAGTAGCAAACCCCCACGAAGAAGGTACTGGAGAGCCATGCTGTCAGCACATCTCTTGCTGTATTTTTTGTATTTTTCAGTATTCCTAATGCATGAGCTTTTCTTCTGGCAAACCCAGTAGGTGGCAGCAGCTGCTCGGTAGACACAGTTCAGGCAGCACTTGTGGATGCTGCTCGGGAAACAGGGACAGTTTTTTTCATTGAGCTTTTATTCAATCTTATATCACTGCTAAGGAGAGAAAAGAGCAAAAACTCAGAATATGAGCTGCCTGGTTGGAAAAGGCAAGCAGGACAACCGCAAAGTATGCAGGATATAAAGGGTAAAAAATGAAAACTGACTTGCATTATTTTTGATCAAAGGTTAGTTCTGAGGTCTCCTCTTTCAAGATTGTCTTTTGTGGTGTAGCCAGATGGCAAGTTACCTGCAAGAAAAGGCACATCATCCTGTATGTACATAGGTGAAGCAAATCCTGAAACTTGGAAACTTCTATGAAGAGAATTACTTGTATGCTAAGCCTTCAGTGAAATGAAAAGGGCAAGCAAATAGTTTGATATTTTTTGCTTCCCATGAATGATAAAGTAGATAAGCTCATGAACTTTTTTGACTTTGCAGAAGGGCTGTGTGGGAAAGGAGCATCTGCTGCTGCCTTTGGGGGAAATGGGACATAGCTGAGTTTAGATTCTGTGAATAGAATGTAGGAAATGGCAAGAACAAGTTAAATGGCTTCAGTGCTTGCAGTAACAGCACCAGAATTCGTACTCCAGAATGAAATATCTAAAACAGCTGCATGAAAAACTTTCCCATCACCCCACGCTCAGGCACACACTGCATGCAGTTCTCTTACTGTTCAAGTTTTTAATTCCAGAGCAGAAGCTTGATGTTTTCATCATTCAAATTACTATGTAGTTAAACTCCTAAAGTAAAATTATGAATACATTTGGAGTAGCAACAGGGCTTTTCCTGTACTTTTCCAATCCTGAAGGGCTAGCAATGTCTGTCATCTCAGTACCTTTACTCTTGACAGTTGTCAAGATTGTGCTTGGTCATTTTCTTCTTAACTGAGTGTGTTCCTAAGGCTAATGTTGGCCAAGCTGTTTTGGCTAGGAATCACATCTTGAAGTAATTTTTGAGAAATCTATGTAAGCAATGAAGCAAACATAGTTAGCTGAAACAGAGATGATGTCTTTTGACTTCTTTATTTTTTTTGCTCCCTTTGAATAGAAAAGGTTCATGCAGAAATAGAAGCAGTTCTAGGACGTGATAAAGTCCCCTCTCTTGCTCACAAGGCTCAAATGCCCTTCACAGAGGCAACCATTATGGAAGTGCAGAGGATGACTGCGGTTGTTCCCCTTTCAATTCCTCGAATGGCCTCAGAAACTGCTGGTAAGCTTTTTTAGTGTTTCCTCTGGCGATGAAGATCTGATGGGACATCTAGTGATAACTTACAAAGACCTCATTTACGTATTAGACCTGTAAAACAAAGATGTAAAGTGCCCTTTATAGGGAGTAGGTGGCCTTGATATACTCCTCTCTGTAAGCAGCGTGTCTGACCTGACATCCAGCAGGATTTTTCTAATCTTGAGTTATTTCTTCTGTGGGGGTCAGCTTGTATTGACTAATGTACTTAGTCATAGTTGACAGCTGAGACCCCACCTTTGTACCTGAAACAGCAGGGTTGTTTTTGGCATTCTGACACAGAGGTCTGAAAACAGCAGTTTAGAGTAATTGGTTTGCAAAAGGCTTATACCACTGACCTGCACATGTACAGAAAACATTAAGAAATATTCTCTTCCGATTCATCTATGTGTTTTCTTAAACATAGCTGAGCACTCGCTAGAGTCAGTGTGAGATAGCAATACTTGGCTTTTAAACCCATTAGTGAACTGATCTGCTTTTTTAAATGTTTTGATTTGCAGGACAGTGAGGTGCAATAAGCTGAAATGAGACTAGTCATTTCAAAACCCTTGTGTGACAACAGTTCAAAATCCATCCTTTGACTGTGGTGGGGCTCTGTGACAGCACAGGAGCAGGAGGAAAGTGGGTCACTGCATTGGCATGCTGCAGAGTGCATTTCTGACAATTGCTGCTTCCTTCTCTCTGCAGAAGCTGTTGGTGTAACTTGATGTCTTTCCAGCTGCTCAGGCCTGCGTAAGCCTGACTCGAGCAGGGTAGCAGAGATCACCCTTGCCTTAAGCTTCTGCTACATTTGCAGCCCACAGCTAGGGATCGATATAATTTTTTGTGACATCCTCTAGTTGTCTTTTTACTGGTGTGTTTCCCATGTTTCCTTCTAGCAGCTTGTCACATCTCTGTCTCTGCTTTTGTTTAAAGTGCTCCAGGGATATACTATTCCTAAGGGTAGTGTGATTGTGCCCAACCTGTGGTCAGTACACAGAGATCCTAACATTTGGGAGAAGCCAGATGAATTTCAACCATCAAGATTTCTGGATGAAAATGGACAGCTAATAAAGAAAGAGTCATTCATTCCTTTTGGAATGGGTAAGATAATCCGTATGGAGTCATTAGTTGGGTGGGTGGGTGGTGGTGTTTCAAGCATAGGGCCATGAGGGTGGGAGATGTAGAAGTTGCACACAGTACCAATTATAGGAGTAGATTTATTATCACAGTTGGAGGCTTGCAAAATGGTTTGGGTTCCTAAATAGCCAGTCGCCAGACAGAAATTATAAATTGTCCCTTGATACTACTTTTGCTGTGGATGTAAATACTGTTAATATGAAGTAGTACAGCTGAGCAAGGCTTAGACTCAAATACAGGAGGCCAGAGTTTCAGAGTTCATAGCTTAATAGTAGCTTGAGCCTTTCTGTGTTTAGACTATGGTAACACAGGAATTACATGTGTGTTAACAAATAGGTCAACTGTATAAAGCCAGTAATACATCTCTTCTAACTGTTCTTTAGGTAAACGCGTGTGCATGGGAGAGCAGTTGGCAAAAATGGAGCTGTTCTTGATTTTTGCAAGCCTTATGCAAAGTTTTACCTTTCTGTACCCTGAAAATGTTGCAAAACCGTCCATGGAGGGAAGGTTTGGTCTAACTTTAGCTCCATGTCCATTCAACATAATAGCTTTGAAGAAATGATACAATGTCAAAAAAGATTAAGCAAAGAAATACTGCACTTTTAAAATACAGCTCTTTTTTTTTATTATTTCCAGCTGATTTTGTTACTTTCTTTCCAGAAAAAAACCCCAACTGCGCTTTCCTAGTCAGTGAGAATGATCCATTTAGACTTCTGGAAAGAGAAGATTTTTTTTATCAGCTGTTGCATTCCACAAATGAACTGACAGCATAGTTTTTATTTTGATGTTAAAACTTGGTGGGCTTAACCTCTGTCTATTACTGTCAGTTAGTCAAATGTTGATTATGAAAGAATAGTCCAAAACATTTGTTACTGCTCTAGCAAATAGTAATTGTAAAAAATCGTGAAAGCAGCACATAAACATTTCATTTACCAAAGGAGTGAAGCACATCATGTAATATTAAAAGTATTAATGAATGAGAGATTGTTAGCATTTTCTGTGTAAAGAAACATTGTAACTGAGCTTAAATAATTACATATACTTTTCCGAAATTAACAAATGACATTACTTTTAACCTTGGAGGATTCTTTTTTGCAAGTAACTCATAGGTGTAGTAGATTGGATCAAATCAGTCTGAGTTCCTGGATCCAAACATCCTTGACATTCTGGGCTCACTATAAAAAAGCAGGTACCAACTCTGAAAACCCAGGATTTGAGGCCAAATGAATCCTTGAATATGCCATATTCTCAAAATGAAATGAATATACAGTATCTGGATGCAGATGTTTTATCTCAGAATATAAACAAGAGCGCAATTCTCTTACAAGAAACAGCAGAAGTTTGTTCTCCCTGGTGCCAAACATATTCAAGATATCTGTGCTGCCTCTTGGCATTCACTGTGTCCCTCATGGCAGCAGTGGCTGCAGGCTGGACGGGACCAGCAGCTGCTCACTGGGGACAACACTACATGTGTAGTCCTGAAGTCAAGGCTTGCACTCGGGTTTTTCATCCACAGGCAGTGTTGACCTTACTGCCACAACCTCTGGCTTTGGGAACTGGAGTCTTCCAATATGGCATCACTACAGCAGTGCAGGTGAAGGCCTTATACATTTGCCATGGAACAGGAGGAAGCTGAGAAACTTGAGGTTTGAATATAATGGCTCTCTCTTTGTTATCTTCCACATAGAGTAAAAATATCTGTGGTTCATACAGTATTAGTGTATCAGTACCTTACTCTTTTCACATGCAGAATCTTAGTGCTGGTAACCACTGTCAAACCAACTGCCAAGGAAACCATGTTAATTGTTTCAGAACAGGGCATTCAGTCTTGCCTTGTATTTCAAACATGGAAAGTGATCTTCTGGGGGAATATGTAACAACTAACTTTTAAATAGTTGTTCTTAATAATTCTTAAGTCTCTTTACACTCCTTTTGATCTATCAGAATTTCATATCACATACTCTTCTAAAGATGTTCTTTCCCCTCAGTGGAGATCTAGAGAATACCAGGAGCCCTCCTAATGTCAAGTTTACAAGACTGGAATGTGAATTTGCATGTAATTTAGAATTGGGTATTCTATAGCCGAAACTAAACCTAAATAGTAAAAGAAGCGACAACTTTTCAGCTTTAAATTAATGTCTGGTTTTGTCACTTTTAACGTTGAAGTTTTAAAAGCCAGATAGTGCCTAACAAAGACTGTAAGATAGTTATTTCGCATTTAAATTAAGGTTTTCTGTTACCTGTTTTGAATAACAGAGTGCCTTAATTTCAGAAATACATATTTGGTTGGTCAGGTATCCCACTGTTTGTGTGAGAGCTTTCAATTCTTAGATAGGTTAGCTTTGGACTATATAGGCTTATGGGTTTGGGGTTTTTTGGTATGAAATATTTGAAAAATTAGTACAATATAAAGTTGAGTTTGGTACCAATGCTAGTGAACTTGCTCTAAAACCTGACAGTACTGGAGAATTAAGCACTTTCTTTAATTTAATTTTGTATTTTCCAATGAATAAATAGATTCGGTAGAGTTGGGATTTTTGTCTGGAAATCCTGAAATTATGCTTAATTGAGAAGCTAAAATTAAATGCTGATAATATTTATCTTTCTGTTGAAATGCCTCTTTAAACAACATAATGTTGTTGGTGTGCAACTGATCACTTGTACAAAATATGTGTCCTTTTAATCAATGAGGACACATTTGAAAAGCACTTTAGTATTTTTTTACCGATTCCAAAGAAGATGCAATTCGTATAATCCCCTGGTATGTGAAACTACATATTTGTGCTTGTTTTGCCTGCTGAGTTTAGTTTAAAATGTCATCTTTGAAAACTATCTTTTGAATAGTTAGCCTTCTGCAAATACTACTTTGAGAATGTGTTTTTTGGTGATACCTGTAATCAAATGCTGCAATGTGTGACAAGCTAAAATTACTGATGAGAAGTTCCAACCACGTCAAGGTCTGCTAGAATACAGGATGCTGTTGGAAATGACAATAAAGACCTGCCTTTCATACCTTCCAGATGCACTGAAATATTCACAGGATGCCATGAAAATAGCTAAACAATAACATAAAAGCAACAAAATCTTTTTAGTTTTCAAAGTATGTTGCCATCTTTGGCAAACTGTGAAGTGGTCGCAGATTTGGTTTGTGTTTGTAAATGTATCCTCCCTCTCTCTTTTTTTAGCAGAGGAAGCATCTCAAATGCCTTGTTGAAAAATATATGTTCACATAAGTGGGTGATTGTTTCTGAATGGTGAAAATACCTTTATTTCTAAAATTATTTTGCTTCAATGTATTTTTATTTTGAATAAAGAAATTCCCAAGTACGTGTTTCACAGCTTTGCATAGTCATGTCAATGAGTTCCACTTTCTGACTAAACGCGTGGTATTTGGCATCTTACACCTTGCAGAAAGAGCTTTTGAGCAAGAAAATGTTAAAAATGCTTTGGATGAGGAGTGAAGGGGGTGGGGAAACAGTGAAATTGGGAAAATAACACTGACAGGCATGTTACGATCAAATGATAGAGTATGTTTTAAAAACACTGTTACCCAGAAAAAAAGAAGAGGGAAGGGTAGAGATGAGGAAGATAAAAAAGCAAATGAATTGTCAGCAGGAGGAGATGTGCAGGAAAGAAAATCTTGGGCAGAAGTTGAGGTGTAGGTTTTTTTTGGACTCCTGGCATTGAGGGAGGCAGAGGGCAGAGGGAAAGGGGTGCCCAGGGGGAGCCTGAGGTAGAGGGTGAAGAGCCCCCAAGGGTCTCAGGGGAAAGCAGAAGATCCTTCCACATGGAAAAGGGGGGCTGCACAGGAGTCAACTGAAGTGCTTGTGGGGAAGGGGTGGGTATCAGCACTGGTGTTAACCAGGAGCTGGGCACTCAGGAACAACAGCTGAATGTGGAAATCTTGTGCCATGGAGTTAGGTTGCAGGTTACTTGGCATACTGCTGGTTTTTTCATTGTTTTTTTAGGGAAATTCATTAATTACCACTCAGCTGGCATTTGTATAAACAAAGTTCAGTAAGGGTGAGACTCTGGGTAAAGCTGTTTCCACAGCCACTTCCTGCTTCTGCCTAATCCAGGTGAATTTTTTTGCAGTAGGTTTGTGGTACAAAGTTCAGAGATACGAGAATACAACACTTACGTTATTTGAATAAAACAAGCTGCTTAATGTTTACCCCGATGCTGACTCAACTAGCAATTGCTGTGTTGTCAGATGCTGCTGTTGCTGACTTGAAGTGCAGGTCTTCCTGGTGATAAACGAATTACATGGAAAATCAGGGCATTCTGCATCTGATACGATTCAGCTGTTAAGTGTTTATAATGGAAGAAATTTTTTTTGTTGTTTTATTATATTTGTTTATTATATATCTTGTGCTAGACTGGAAATAAAGTCCCCTTCTAATCAGGAAACATTTGTTGTGGAGAGAGAGCTTCTAATGACGTGAACAGGAAGAACATTGAGGTGCTGGAGAGTGTCCAGAGCAGGGCAGAGAGGCTGGAGGAGGGTCTGGAACACAAGTCCTATGAGGAGCGGCTGAAGGAGCTGGGGGTGTTTAGCCTGGAGAAACCGGCTAACCCTGACAGGAGGGTGTAGCCAGGTGGGGGCTGGCCTCTTCTCCCAGGCAAACAGTGACAGGATGAGAGGACACGGTCTGAAGGTGTATCAGGAGAGGTTTAGGTTGAACGCTTCACAGAGAGAGTGATTTGACATTGGCAGTGGAAGGGGCTGCGCAGGGAGATGGTGAAGTCACTGTCCCCGAAGGTGTTTAAGGAAAGACTGGATGTGGCATTTGGTGCCGTGGGCCAGTTGACGTGGTGGTGTCTGGTCATGGGTTGGACTCGACGGTCTTGGAGGTCTTTCCAACCTCAGTAATTCTGCGATTCTGTGAGCATGAGCGGCGGCAGCGGGAGTGTGAGCGCTGAGGGCAGCGCGGTGACCTCTGCGGCAAAGAGCGGGCATCAGCGCAGCCTCGGCCGCCGGCCCAGCGCCAGCCGGGGGCTTGTGGGCGCTCCGGCAATGCTGACCTTGGCCTTGCTGCTTGGCTCTTAAGGAATCAGAGGTAGCGAAGATGAAAGACGCAACGCGCCTCTCCCCTCGGCGGGCAGCTGGGGCTGGGCAGCCGGGATCTGCCGCCTCCCCCCCGGGGCGGGGCGCGGCCCTCGCCCCGCCTG
>VZTE01003713.1:610911-699387 GCA_013397775.1 Eulacestoma nigropectus | reverse complement strand
CCCCGCCGGGCCTCCCCCCCCCCGCCACTTCGTGCGCGCCGCCTCCTCCGACGCGGCCACGGCGGCCGCCAAGAAGCTGCTCATCAAGCATGTCACGATCATCGGTGGTGGCCTCATGGGCGCCGGCATCGCCCAGGTGAGCGCGGTGCGGCGGCCCGGCCGCGGGGCGGAGGGGAGCGGAGGCGCCATGGCGGCCGCGGGGCGGCCGGGGCCCGGCGAGTGCTCGGGGCCGCGGGGCGAGCCCTGCGGCCAGCGCGGGCCCTTCCCGGGCTGCTGCTCCTGCGTCCCCTGCGCGTCCTGCGCTCCGCTCGGGCCCTTCGCTCGGAGCTGAGCCCGGCCGTGCTGTCTGCGCTCCGCGCTGTCCCGGGGCGGGAAGGGGCGAGCGCAAGGGAGGGCGAGCGGTCTGCCGACGGACCCACGTTAATAAAACCCACAACGGCAAAAGAACAACCCTCCCAACTGAACAACCCTCTGAATGTTTTATAGTCCGTGTTCAAACTCCTTCGCGCTGTGCCTTTTCAAGCTGTGTTCGTGTGGGAAGCAGTGGCTGCGCTGGCGCTCGGCCGTGGCCGGGACGCGCCCCTGCGCTCCGCTGCCAGACTGCGGCGGGTTTGGGTTCGACTGCTGCCGAGGGGAAGTACAAAGTATTTATTGCTGCTCTCTGCTCGCTCAACTTTCACACTTCTCCTCCTCTTGCTAATCCGCACATCTTCAGATCAGGCGGGTTGGTGAGAAGGACCAAGGCTGATGGTTTAAATTGTTTAAGATGGGTCTTAAGACAATGCATGGACTAATTGTAAACAGAGTGTTTAATAGTATGTGGAAAATATTGGTCCAGAAAGAAGTTTCTTCTAACTTGCCAAGGGAGCAGATCAAGTGACATTTTCCCAGTAGAATGCAGTACTAAAATGAGCCTATAGCTGTCATTTTAGTGAAGTGGTTAATATTTAAATAGGACTTATTTTCCATCATGAGTTTAATCTCAGGCCTTTGGCTTTCACGTTCACCTTTAACTTGATAGCGTTGAGATATGAAACTGAACAGTCCTTTCAGTGATTTAAAATTGAGGTATTTACTTAATTCAGAGAAAGAGCCTGTTGCCCAGGATACTAGGGTAGTTCACAAACTTCACGAAGAGTAAGGGAAGTAGGCAAACATGCCCAAGCGGCAACTGACAGTGAGACTGGAGCTGGAGCTCATGAATAGCAGTTCTTCATTTTAATGAATTAATAGGTTTCCTTCTCAGAACTGAAGATTTCCTACATACTTGGCTAGGAAAATAGCTAGCTGTTTATTCACTTGTCTGATAAAAACACTCCTCTGTATCCTGATACTAGAGCTTGAGGTTTCTATTGAAGGAAGCATCAAAGAACAACTTTGAAGAAAGTTGTTCTCATGTTTGAGGAAGATGCACACTATGCAAAGCTTATGGTTTTCCATGGAAAGTGAGCTGATGCTCATGTTCTGTTAGACTGCACGTTTTCAGAGAGCAGCTTGTCAAGAGAAGCATGTCTGCTATTTGACAGTAACAGGGGTTGCAGGCCTCTACCACTGTTAAGGACCCAGGATTGTTTTGCTGACCATCTGCCTCCAATTTATCAATCTAAAATTATCTCAAAGCAGAGGTCATTATATGCTGAGTGGTGTCTCCTCTGTACCCTATTGATAAAGCTGCTTTTCATCCCTTTTTGAGCACTTAAGAAATTGTGTCTCCCCTTGCTTTTTCATGCTGTCAGGTGAAGCAAACCGCTGCTAAAATATATGGCTGAAAGCCATAATTTTTGATTCTGCCCTGTGAAAAGCACTTCTGTATGAGAAAAGCATTAATTGACTCCCCATCAGTCATGTTTTTAGCATTCTTAAGATCATCGGATAGTAGAGTCTAGGCAAGTGTTTTTTGAGTTGCAAGGAGATGGTATGATCTTGTCTCATTTTCTTCCTTCCTGTCCATGTAGATATGGTGGGGAAAGGGAGATGTTAATTTTTCTAGGATTTTTCACCATTTGGTCAGTGATGGTGTCATAAATGGATCCTCAGTGAAGCATCTCTTATAAATGTGCTTGGTAATGATTTTTCATCTGAACATTGAAGGGTCTTGCTTCACTGTTACAAATGATCAGCAACAGATGAAGTATTAGGAGTGGAAATACAAGCTTGGTTTAAGTGTTTTTTCTGATTCAGGTGTTTTTATGGAATGGCCATAGTGAAAATAAAAAACCAAGTTGGATAAAGAAATGTCTATCTGCATGCTGACCTCTTGTTAAAGCTCTGCTGCTGCTGTCCAGAAGCAATCTGGCATTTCTTTATTTGCTGGATTAGTGAGGAAAATTGGATGAGAATGTCACCCTACTTTTCTTCATGAGATATCTATACTTTCCATTTCAGCTAGCTTTGTTGCATGAGAGTCTTTAGTCACGAGGTGTAAGGTTAAATGCAAGGTAAAAGGTTGCAGAAGGGAAGCTCTGAAGTTGAGTGACTTTAAAGCATCAGTGGAATCATGTTTTAACATCTGTTTTAAACAGTTACTGAATTACAACTCTCTTAGTTCAAGGATTCTGAAAGTGGAGATAGGCTGTTGCTAACTAACAAGAGGTATGTAAATAAATTTATAGTGAAGTAACAGATAATGAACAGCTGATTTTTAATATGCTGATGCAGTGTGAGAAAGTGATGTTACATGTTTGAAATTAATTTAAATACCAACCAAATACCAACCAAAAAGACAATCCACTAGTGCTGTATGTAGCTGAGCCAGTGTTTGCAGCAAGTGCATAGTAAGGAGACTTTGCAACCATTCCTGTCTGTGCAGAGTCCTGGGGTGGCAAATGTTCGCTGCTGCTCTCAGCTCCACTGTCACCTTCCTATTGTTGGAGGGACATGCTCGTGGCCGGACAGCAGAGCTGTGTTCTGGGGACACAGGGTTGACCATCCCTTGTGCCACCCACTCACTCTGCCAGCGTTACAGTTTTGGTTTCCACAGCCCTTTTTCTTTACAAGATCCAAGGATCTCAGCTGAGCCACTTGTTCCTTTCAAGACAGCTGTTTATTCTGTAGCCATGGCCACAGAGTTTAGATGCCTTCAGACTCAAGATTCTGCAGACAATGTGAGGGAAAGAGGGATTTCTTCTTCCTTTTCCCTCGAGTTGTTGGAGACCTTTATCCCTTCAGCTTCACCAGTGCTGTGTACAGGTTTTTAGGATTTTTCTAGTAAAGTGCATTTGAGTCAATGTTTTTAGCTCTCTTTTGCCTAATTATTGCCTGGCATATTGTCTGTCAACACAAATCAATATGGTTGGTTGTTTTATGACATTGATGTTAAATTTTTGGTTTTTTTTAACTTTCAGGTTGCAGCAGCCAGTGGTCACACTGTGGTATTAGTAGACCGGTCAGATGAAATCCTTAAAAAATCTGCAAAAGGAATTGAAGAGAGTTTGAAGAGAGTGACAAAGAAGAAGTTTGCAGATAAGCCTGAGGTTGACATCTTCTTTATTCCTCTAAGAAAACTTGGGAGAATAAAAATTTCCATATTGAATTTCTGATATTGCAGTTATGCATTATAGAGCATGTTCTTATACTTGCTTAAAAAGAAAACATTCTTCCCTGTGTGCTAAAGAACTTGGATTTTCAGGTTTTTTTTTTAATTCAGGGAGGTTGAAAGATGTTTTACGTCGTTTCCTTTCCTTAGTAAACTCCAGCTTTGAGATAAAGATTTAAACCAACTTGATGATCTTTTGAAACAGATGCTAAGTGTGAAATGGAGTCAAATTATTCATCATAACTTGATACCAAGCAGTCTTTGAGTGATTCCCTGGGAATGCACCCATTTTGTCCAAAAGCAAAGAGTAACAAAATTGTCTTAATACCTGAGTAAAGAGTCTTTTTTTATTTTATTTTTTTTCCTCCTAACACCTGGGCACGGGATTACTGCAAAGGAAATGAGAGTGCGAGTGACACATATTAGATGTATAACTGCATTTGCATTGCTGAGTAAGACTTGCATACAGCAAGCCACCGTAGAGCTGTTGCTGCTTCTAATTTTGTATCCTAAGGGTTACTTGTTGCTGTGCTTGTTTCTCGAAATTCCACAGCAGATTCATTTCTTCTTCTGATACATATTAACATATACTATGTATACTGATATTGATGGCGGCCAGAGGAATGATGCAGCAGACAAAGGGAATGAAAAGGGCTTGTTTGCAGGAGTATGGAAGTGCCAGGATAAGTAGAGCATACATACATAATTATGGGGAGTCTTTCAATCAAAAAGAAAACTGTCCACGTAATACTTGCACTTGTTGTATGACATTATATTCTACCATGTAGGGGTTTTTTCATTTGTACTATATCTCCATTTACCCTAGGCTGACAGTCTTGCATTTCTGTCAGATTTCTGCTCTCACAAACTATGTCAACAGATTTACTAGTGAGAAAACATTTTTTCCCCCACTTTTGCACTGAAGCTATAGCTACTAATTGACTAGCCAGGTGATCACTCAGACTCTTGTGCTGGAGGTTGGACCACAGCAAATGGTCTTCCTAAAAGAATGAGTTTAAAGGTCTCCTATTTGCTTCAAAACAGATTTGATTGGCTAGGAAAATTTTGTCACTGGAAAGCATCGTATCTGTACACACTTAGAACTTTCTCATTGATTTGGAAATGTGGCAGACTGCCTGCATTTCTGGGGGGTCAAAAACACCAGCGCACATAAGGGGATTTTCATGTAAAAGTAAATTAAATCACTGTAAATAGACATTACACCTTCTTGAAAATGTTTCAGGCTGGTGCTGAGTTCATTGAGAAGACCTTGAAGAACCTCACAACAAGCACAGATGCAGCATCAGTGGTCCACAGCACGGATTTGGTGATAGAAGCCATTGTGGAGAACCTGGAAGTTAAAAATGAACTCTTCAAGACGCTGGATAAGTTTGCTCCAGAGTATGTGTATTTTTCCTGTTACATTTTGAAACTTAGACTATTTTTTTTTCTGTTTTTATACTTAGAGTTAGTTCTCAATTTTCTTAGCTACTTTGTCTAAAACTGAGTTTTTCTTTCTTAGACTAGCTCCAGACTGTCATGTTGGTGTGGAATAGTTGTTGTGCCAGGTGCATATGTTACAAACACTCTCAAGTGTGTTGCATTGCTTCATTTGCTTGTTGCATTGCTTCATTTGTTGTTCCAGGTGTGTTTAGTCATTAAGGTTGCCCGTCTACTTGGCAAGTTTAAACCTGAATCCAACTGCAAATGCAGAACAGTTGAATTAACTTGTTCCAGTACACATGGGTTACAGTTAGTGTTGTGTTCCCATACTTACGTAGGGAACTGGAATGATAAAGAATTTCTTTTCAGCACACCTGACATAAACAAGTTTTAAGAAGTCTCAGTCAGCTCAATAGTGTCTTAAGCGAACTATGTTTACTTTGTATTACAAGAGTTTGGAAACAGCTCGTTGCTGGTTATTGTGTGTGGTGTAAAAGTGTAAATAGTATTTTAGTAGGCACTCATTCCGTTATTTACAGTCCCTGGAAATGTCTTTGAACTATATTTGATAACTATTGGAAGCTACTGTTGAATTATATCCAAACCCAAAAATGCTGTCAAGGTGAGCATGCAGTCTCAGAAAGTTGAGCATTGTAACTGATGAGTCAGGAACACAAGACCTTGACTGCTTGCAGGCTGAGATTTTAACTAGTGCAGGTAAATCTAGGATATTGGCTAAGAGATATTCTAGACTGTCTAGTCTGTCAACTGGGCAAGCTGTGCCTTGAATATCATGTCAAGGGAGAAAAGATGTTACCATTACTTGACTTCAGCCTGGGCTTTCTTATACTGTCAGTAATTAAAACTACCCCGTGATTTTGAAAACAATAAATGATCACAAGCAGCCATGTACTGAGCACAGGGTCACTTGCCATTACCCTGACACACAAAAGAAAGTAGCTGCCTTCTGCATTTATGAGAATACCTTGTTGTTGTTGGATTGTGCCTATTTTGTGCAAACAGACCATTGGTTGTCTGAGTATTTAATGAGCAAATTAGAGTGTAGTAAATGGCAAACTATCTAAAACCAGGCAGCAAGGAAGTGTGAGCGTAGGGACTTGGAGCCTCATTTAAAAATATGTATGTTTGGAACACCTGAGCTGTTTGTCAGCATAACTGCTGCAAAACATCAAATTTTTCATTACAGTGATGAAAGATACTGGGAGTTGTTCAAATATGCTCCTGCCCATTGCAAAAAGGTTGATTTTGCAGGGTTGGGAAAAATGGCTAAGACAAGAAGCCTTCCTTTTTAAGAGGATATTTGGAAATTATTATAAACACACAGATAACTTATGTGTAGGTTAAAGGAAAGTGAAGTGAATGGCAAAGAAAATGGGTTGCAGCGTAGCAAGTCTAGATGAAAATGCGGTAAAATAGTGAAACTTAGTAGTCAAGTGTTTAAAGTATTAGCTGTTGGATACAAGAGGTAATTTGTAATTGTGAGAGAGTATAGAGTTGCAGATCATGTGAGTAGTGTGGGGAAAGACAGAAACATCTAGTGAGTGTTTTTCCATGTGTTAGAAGGAAGCAGTAGGCATTGCTCACCCCACATGGCCCTGTGCTGGAACGGAAAGCTCTCCCTGTCAGTGCAAGCATTTTACAGCCTTTTCTAAGACTAAATAGTTCAAAATTTACAAATCTATTTTATGGACTAACTGTTGTGTCAGCTCAGTAGGGGTGGTCGACTTGTGGTTAACTGGTAACAAAGACAGGATTTGTTTAAAGACAACTTTGAGTGTCAGGAGGAGCTTTGCTTCTGAGGGGCTCTGGGCATTGATGGCCCTCTGAAGTGTGGGTTACAGGCAGAGACCAGGAAAGACCAGGCTGCTGTGGAGGGAGGACTTGTCTTCGTTCAAATCTCAGGACGTGCCACAGGGGTGGATGATAGCAGGTGGAAGTGTGAGGGGCTGTGTATTACAGTTGTTCTGACAAGATGATGAATTCTGCCTGTGAGACACAAGCTTTGTGAAACTCTGCATTTTTCTTCTTTTGTGCTGTATTTCATGTCTCGTGCATTTCCTCAGCTGCAACATGTACTTGTTCATCTCCCATTTATGCACTATGAAGACATCTCCAAGGAAAATAAATAAGTCTGGGGACTGCAAAAAACTAAACTATTACGCTGAAAAAACAGAGCACAATTAACTTAATTCCTCTTCCTTTTCTTATAAAATAACTGTAATTCCTCTGAAAGTGGATCTATAAATGTAGGGGATGGGAAAGCTATTTTTTTATTGAGAGAAGTTGTATTTGTGAGTGGGGGGGTGAATTTCTCTTAAGTGTTCAATACAAAAGTAGTAAGTCGGGAGCATTTGGCAACCCCAGAGCACTTTGGAAACAGGATATTTCTCCAGTTACCCAGTTATCTGGGTAGCTGTCCAGGTGAAACAATGGATGCTGTTTCTTGGGTGCCATCAGTCTGAGAACATACTGGTTTATGTTCTTGGAGCTTTGCAAAATTCCTTGTGTGTGTTCTATTCCTCTCAGTGTTATACTCACCATGTTTGGTATTTATTACTGTGTTACATGGTCATCATCTCTGGAGCAGAGCAAAGCATTGCTACCCTCTCTTCAGTTTTGTTTTCCTTTTCTTGAATGGAGTCAGTCCTGCATTTCCATTTTGAAAAAGGTCAGGCAAGGATTTTCGTAGACACTGCAGCACTTTTCCAAAGAGGGTCGTAACGAATATGACAAAAGAGCTTTTGGGTATCCACTTTAAGAACTTTTCGGTACTTGCTTTCTGCTTTTTTCTGGGATGTGGGAATGCCCATCGACATTTTTTGGTCTAGGAGTTACCTTTAGATATGGAAACTCAGCTTGAGCTTGGCTGGATTTTTTCAGCTGTTCACTGTGTTAGAATGAATATGTTATAAAACTGTTTCAAGAAGAAGCGTTGTTCAGTGTTTGCCATATCAGGCAGCTGGACCGTAAGAGTCGGATTTATTGGAACGGTCTGTTTCTCTTGTGTTGGGCTCTGTTTTCGACGTCTTCCCCTGAGCCACTAGATGGCACCAAGAGAAAGCACTCTGCTGCTGGGAAAGCCATCGCTATGGCTTCACTAGTACTGGCTTTCCAAAGCCTCCCAACTCGGCTGTCACCTGAAGCATGGATTGTGTAATTCTAAGTCACAGAGACATAAATATTCTATTTTAAATTCAACTGAAATCAATTGGTTGGTCAGAGAAGAACATGTAACTAAAATGCACTTCTTCACGGTGCTAATTCAATGCTTTTCTTTTTTCCAAGGCTTTATGTTGTGTGAGGCTACAAGTATTCACCCACAGAAGAGGTACTGAGGTGATATCTCTTACTGAAGTGAACTCAGATATAAACTTAGCAGTGATTATATTTCACAAATCAATGTGCTTAATTTTTATATTACTATTTTAATATTAATATACAGTGGCAAATTTTCAGTGAGGATAAGTGACTTCTGTCTGCACTGACCTTGCACGGTCAAAACTATGAAACTCAGACTGCTCCTTTTAGTACCTCACCTAAGAACAGTGTAAGGCCGCTTTATGCTGGGGAGATAAGAAAAGAATGTTTGTAAGAAGAGTAAACAGGAATTTTCAGGATTTTTTATTTCCTTCACTATAACAAAGAAGAAAACATAATAAAAATGGAAAACAAAGTGGGTGATTTTGTCCTGAAATGTTTTCTTTTAATGCCACTGCAAGATGTCCCCATGACTTGGACATAACTTTTCTGAACGCTCTGTTGTAAAGCTCAGTTACATCTTAGTACAATGTAAGCAAAATATCAATGTAGATAAACATTTGTTAAGTCCAGGATAACTTTCTGAGGGAATAGTAGGATGCAGCCCAAAATGGAAGGTAGGTTTTCATCTCTAATTTAGTTTCTGATTTTTGTGATTTGAAGAAAAAGCCATTTCTGTAAGTTTTTGGTGTGATGTCACTATAGCAAAGCTGTTGAGGTTTTGAGATGTATCTGGGAAGAAGAACCCAAACAAACAAAAAACTCAAACCATTATATATTGCAGTTAGTAAATCTGGTTTACGTCTTAAAATTCTTGGCATTTTGTGTATCCTTTGCAGTGTCCTATGCATGGCAGGTCTTAGCTTTTTTCTGGTTTTTCCCCATCAAATCTTTGCTCTGGTGGTAGGTTTGCTCATCATGTCTATCACCGATCATTTTAAAATAAAGTAGATTGCAAATTTCCCGTAAGACTCTGAAGTACATTTTTGACATGGCATATGATTGGGTTTCAATAACTGTGTAAATGTGTTTTAACAACAAATGAAAATACCCTTACGTTTCCAGGATTGCTGAAGGAATTACCTGGAATGGATTTGGGGAGTTAAATAAAATTTTCTACTTGCAGAGTCTTTTTTTCAGTATAATTCCTCGAGAATCAGAAACTCACATGGTCTTTGCAGTGCTGTTTAATTATTGCCGTGCTTAGACCTCAGCAAAAGGACCATGATAAACTGCAGGGATATTTCTGAGAATTCTTGGATGATTAGCCAATGGATGTCTGTTTATGTTTAATGCCTCAGTCTCCTACTGTCCTTTATGCAGTCTATATATTTCTTATTTCCAGGCATACGGTATTTGCAAGCAACACTTCATCCTTGCAAATCACAAAGATGGCAAACGCAACCACTAGGCAGGACCGATTTGGTGGTCTCCATTTCTTCAATCCTGTGCCTGTGATGAAGCTTGTGGAGGTGAGCGTCTTCTGAGCACACCTTCCAGGTCATAGTGACATATGATCACCTTCCATCATAGTGACAACTGCAGCCCAGCAGAGCGATCGTCAGCAGTGGGGTTTCTGTTAGACTGGCAGAGTGGATCTCAGTTGGCAGCTGTTCTGATACGGAATTAGCTACCTCGAGTGATTAGAAGGTGCTGCAGTCTCTGTTGAGGGGCAGGTTTAAGAGACGAAGGTAACTCCTTCAGTCTCAAGGCTCCAGAATTCTCCATGGAACTGCCAACAGAGGTGCTCTTTATAGCCGTCATTTCAGGCAGGCCCGTTTATTCATAAGAACTGCTGCTACCAGTGTAGAAGTCGATAGAAAATGTCAGGAGATGAAATCTTACTGCCTTGTGACTTTTGAAACAAAGTCAGTCGTGTTTGTTTCAATGTTTCCAGCGCTTCAGGCTGAGAACAGGGGGGCTGAAATCTGACCAGAGGAAAAGGATCTGGGAGTGCTGGCTGACAGCTGCTGAACATGAGCCAGTGTGCGCCCAGGTGACCAAGAAGGCCAATGGCATCCTGGCTTGTGTCAGAAATAGTGTGGCCAGCAGGACCAAGGCAGTGATTGTTCCCTGTACTCGGCACTGGTGACCTTGAGAACTGTGTCCAGTTCTGGGCCCCTCACTACAAGAAAGACACTGAGGTGCTGGAGCATGTCCAGAGAAGGGAAACAGAACTGGTGAAGAGTCTGGAGAGTAGCTCACATGAGGAGCAGCTGAGGGAGCTGGGGATGTTTAGCCTGAGAAAAGGAGGCCCAGGGGAAACCTTACCACTCCCTAAAATCACCTGAGAGGAGGTTGTAGTGAGGTGGGGTAGCTGTTATATCAGGAACTATGTCTGTTCAAATGGTTCTCTAGAGTGATGTCTTTGTGTTTCCGGAGACAACAAAGACTATGTAGCTTTTAAAGTTGTTTTGATACACTGTAATCTCTTAAGTGTGCTTTCAGAGAATGGTCCCTTTTACCATCCATCCACAGTGGCTGAGTGGGAAAGTGTCTTAAAGAAACACATAATTGCAAAATGCTGTATGTATCTTTAAAAATAGTGTTCTGTGTCTGTTACATATGTATCCATTGAAGTTTTTTTTTTTTGCAAGACGTTTTTTGAACCTCTGGAAGTGTGTTCTGGATTACTTTGCTGTAATGGGGAAACGAGATTCTGCTCATAAATATGCTTATGCTCTCTCTGCCTTCCCTCTACCCAGGTCATCAAGACTCCAATGACCAGCCAAAAGACTTTTGAATCACTTGTGGATTTCAGTAAAGCAGTAGGAAAGAGTCCTGTCAGTTGTAAGGTGAGTAGGTTTTGACTGTACAGTGTTCAGAGGGTCTGTCCTTGTAGACTGTTAATTCTAATGAGGTGGGTTTGAGTAGCTATAAAAGCACTTCAAAACTTTCCAGGCTGTTTCTTGTCCAGTTTGTCATCTTTTTTAAAAGCAGTTTGACAAAACACCCACATTTACCACAAAGTCTTCAAAGTTCAGTGACTTAAGACATCTCGTCTAGAACAGCAAAACTCACAAGTATCAGGGTTTACTGTTATGGAGTCTTTTTTTCAAGTTCTGCAAAAACTTAGACTGGAGAGCTTGAGCAGGAGCTCATCTTTAGCCATGCCAGAGACAAGACTGCTGCCTCTTGTACTGTACATGGATGAATCCTCCATGTTGTGTGCTCATTTCAAGTGTTTCTTAAGACTGCAGTAACTTAAGATTGTATTAATCTTCATTGCTTCTCACCTTTAGGTTTTTTTTCTCTAGAGGAACACCGTACTTCCAAAGCACACTTTTTCTGAACCCATTAAGTTGTGGTCTGGATAGCTTTATGCAAGCTGCTGCCTTAACTTTCACAGCCCCCAGGTGACATTTGGTCATAAAAAGAAGGGCCTGCAAACCAGTAGTTACCAGTAATTCAGCATCTGGATGCTGGACTCTAATTCTGGCTGTATTCTCTAAATTCTGGCTAAATTGTTCTGTGGTCTCAGTTGACTTTTTTCCTGTTTCTGTCACAGTTTTGCAGTATGCAATGTTTAGAAATAGAATGAATTGTTATAAATTAGCTTGGATAGAGAATAATGCAGTATTCACTCCTGAACTTTTTTTTTTAATTCTTGCTTATAGAAGAAATGTTGCTTGGAATTCTCTGGATTAAGTATTGAGATAAAATGGAATGAATAATAAACATCTGAAACAGTAGTAGTATATAAAACAATACTATATTTGCGAAGCTCTTTCTCTTGTGTTTGTGTTACTGCTTTTGATTAATGCTTGTGCAAAAGAAGTTTTGTATTCATTTGTTTCCTTCTGACAACATGTGTCTTATCTTTTCATTGTTAATGTTGATGTTTGCTGTAAAAATGATCTTAACTTTCAAAAGTATGGGTCCCCAGTGAGCAGTGGGGGAGAGGTAGACTATTTAGTCAGGAGTGTTTCTGGTAGTGGACACACACACACAAAAAACTGCTAGGGAAGAACTGCTTTTCTCCTATCCTTCAGGAAGTCGTATCACTGGAATCTTGATAAAGAAAAGACTGGCCACGTTAAATTGTTTTAAGACTAATTGCTTTGGGCTTGTAGTAGTCTCATTGTTCTCAGTCATGATGACTGTTATATCCCTTTCCTTATTTGAATTTCACAATGTTTTATGCTTTAATACTGACCACATAAATGAGATGAAAAATACAGTTCAAAGAGTATCGTAAGTAATGATACAATAAGTGTCTTCATCCACTTGTTTTTTTTGTCATGTAGCATTTGAGTGTAGTTCTGGTAAAGAGTGTTTACTTAGAATCCCTCTTTTATTTTTCCTAGGATACTCCAGGGTTTATTGTAAACCGTCTCTTGGTGCCATATATGATGGAAGCTGTTCGGCTTTTTGAGAGAGGTACTTGGTGAGATATTGGATTCAGAGAACGTTGACATATAACACTGCTAAATGTAACATTGCTTCAGAAAAGTCCTGGGATTCCCTCAAAATTTTCAGATATTAAAGGCTGGAAGTGAATAGAGAATGTTAAATATGAGCCAACACGTGTAGCTGGAAAGCCTTGCCTTCACTTTGAAATGTCAGGTTATGCAGAGTTGGAAGGTAGTTACTTGTGTGTGAAATTCCTAGCGGTGGAAAATGTTTCTGGCTTGGAGGTGACAAGGTGAGTGTAGTGCCATTGTAAAAATATCCTCTGCCAGCTGTTTAGGAACTTCGCTCTCTCTATCCCAGGAGACATTGATAAAAGTGATTGAAAATCCCATAATGGGACCATTAGTAAAGTTCTTCTGAGTTCACTTATATGGGGCTTGTGAAATAAACCACCAGTTTTGAGTACTGGCACAAAAGTGATTTGGGCTCAGCTACTGCCACATGAAACTTCCTGTTCCCCTTCTGTGTCCTTTTTTAAGACATAGGTTCTTCAGGAACTCTAGTCTCACTGCTGGTCTCTTTTACATTAATACATAGGTAGAAATAATCATGAATGCCCAAAGAACCACTGAATTTTTCAAAGCATTGATGCTTGTTTTGAAAAGAAGCCAATAATGAAGGTAGTGGATAAAGATGAAGTTATAGACTATAATTGCTTTTATTTCAAGTGCTCTGCTCGTAGCTCCGTGCTACTAAGAATGTCATTTGAAACATTTTGTTTTTGAAATCACTGCTTTTTTACAGATAAAAGCACTCCATTTTCAGGATTCCACCAAATATGCTTTAAATATTAAAAATCTCTTTTAAAGCACATGGAAGGGATGGTTTGATCTCAAAAAAAAAAAAAAACCCAAAACAACACTATTTGTTTATCCATCAACAGATGTACCTAATTACATCTCAAAGGGAGAAAAGAGCAAATTTAGTGACTTGAAAGGCAAAGGCATGAATGCAACGGGGCATTATTCTTTTAGAAAGTCACAGCTTTAAATAAAGTGTGTGGGTATTTCAGTGTGTTTAAAAGAGGTGCCTTTGTTAAGTGACATGTATCATTGTGCATATTTCAGGAGACAACAGAAATTTTAATTAAATGCAGAAGAAAACAGTCACTGAGTTTGTATGTTAAAACTGCCTAAGCAAAACAATATTTTGATTTCATCTTTATTCTTTTTGTATTTTGTCCCACAGTATGATATTTCCAAACTTGCTAAAGTTCATTTGTGAATTTTTAACTCTAATGAAATCTATTTTAAAAGCTAGTTGATGTCTTGAGAAGGCTGATGGCTGTCTTTTAATTCATATGTTCCAGTGAATCAGATTAAATTTTTATCATATCCTTTGTGTTTATTCTCAGAGTAGACACTTGAGCCAGATTGTCATCTACATTAGAATGAAATTGTGTCTCCTTCCTGGTAACCCCAAGCACTGAAATGCCATTTTATTGGGCTAGTCCTTGAGTTTTTATTTATACAAAATCTCATTCTGTTAAATATGCACTTTTGCATAGGCAAAATACCTTTAGTATATTAACAATTACTTAAATGGGGAGCATATTGTAAATATTAATGTCTAGTGGTCTGTACTTCACTGTTCTTAGTGGAAAAACTAAAAAGCAGTGAGCTAAGTGTCTGTGGAAGTCTGCTTTATACTAGGAGAGACTAGAATGAACGAGGGATATAGCCCTTGTTTGCCTTCTTACTATTTTTTGTTGTATTATAATGAAACTGTTGTGTGGCCAAGTCCCAAGTTTGACAATATGGGACAAATCTGTTGGTAGAACAAGTATGTATACCTGCATCAACTGCAGATGAGCTGAGGATTTAGCTGTGTTTGAATTTGGGAAACTGAAATTATGTTAGAATTAGGTAAGGCTACTCTCCGCAGCTTCTCAGAAATAAAATGTGGCTTAAAAAAAACATTGCTGACTTTAAAGAGTAAAGGGAGGTATATATAAATTATTAGTTCATACAGAACTGTCACTGAAGTTGTTACCTTTGCAAGAGATTTTGTAAATTTATTTCTAAGGTTCTCTGATCTTAGGTGTATAAATTGCACAGGCTATGTCTGCCAAGCTGCTGGACACCCTGAATGCCTGTACGCATCGAGCACGGAGGTTACTTAACAAGTACCTCTGGGGTTTGTATAACTTCATCCTTTTTATTAGGATCTGCAGAGAAAGTGCACTGCCTTTATCAAAATATGAGTTAGAAGAATGCAGTAGAGGTGCATCTGCTTTGATGACAGTCTAAAATATGGATTCTCAGCTAAAGAATGAGGTTACAGTTAACTGTGACAGTGTGGCAATGCAGGATTTGTATTTTTATAGGCACAGGCTGAAGTAGAAGTAACAAATTTCTGATAATTTTGATTATTTCTTTTTAAATAATTTTAGAATTAATGAATTCAACTGCACCTGCACAGTCATTTCAGGTCTCTCCTATCTGCCATCTCTGATCCCAACAGATATCCTCTGGTAGTAGGTGCTGCAGCTAAGCACGTTACTCAGCTGCTCCTGCTCCCCTCTCCATGCCTGCCTTACCCGTCAGGTGGATATCACTTGTGTTCTGACAGTTGTAGTGTAAGGGTAGCTCCTTCCTGTGCATCGTTCAGAATCTGCTGCTGATCTCATGAAGCTGAAATTGAGTCGTTTCCTTACCCTGTTCTGCTGCCTCTAAAAGAAGCTCTTGTTTCTTCAGTGACCAGTCCTTCCTTTAGTCATTCTGATAGGTTCAGCACCGTAGCTGTGGCTCCATCAGTAGCGCAGTGCTCTGTATTGAAATGCAAGACGAAGCCAGGAAAATGGAAAGCAGGCCTGCAGGGCTTGGTTTTTTGGTTTTTTGGGTTTTTTTTTGTGAGAGGTTCAGCTTTATGCTCCAGCATGTGTATGCTGACTCCAGTTTTTGTGGCTGTGAAACATGCAGAGATTTCTGTGAAGAGCTGCACCAGGGTGAAATAACACCCTGTTAATTATTTATAAGTGGTGCCAAGGAGATGTGGAATCTTCTCTGTTCATCAAACTGTCAATCTTTTCTCTAGGAGATGCATCAAAGGAAGATATTGATGTTGCTATGAAGCTTGGGGCTGGCTATCCCATGGGTCCATTTGAACTGCTGGACTATGTTGGGTTGGATACCAGTAAATACATTATAGATGGTACTGCATGCTTCTTTTTTTCTGCTTTCCCCCTTCTTAGCTAAATTGTAGATGTTCTAATGCAAATGTGACTCTTAATTATTTAAACTGAATGTTTATGGTATAGCCTTTGAACTGTTGAGGAGAAAGGAGTTAGAATTCAGCTCAGAATGCTGTGTAGGTACAGCATTTGTACTGCATGCCTGTACCCTTTGTACATGGGGACAGAACAGTGGTGGTGGCTTTGCTGACTTCATTAAGTGCTATTGGAAAATAATAATAATATTAATGTTAATGGTATTTTATGTAACTAAAAAGAATCAGTGGGAAGAGTGACATGTACTGGAGGTAAGAAATTCTGATGAAAAGCAGCAAATGTTGAGACTCCCTATCCTTTTTCTACCAGCCATATTTTCATTCTTGATTAGTAGTAAACCCAGTAAATACCTCAAAAAACGTAAGTGAACCAGCTCCTTCTCACTTCATTTAATAAGTGGGTGAATGTCAATACAGTAACAAAAACATACGTAATTGGTGACAGCTTGTTGATGGTTGTTGTGTTCTTTTGAATGAGCAGCTTAAACATTCTCTGAGGCAGAATGTCACTTTGAAGATGGCATTTTCAGTGGAACCTCTTTTGCTTTTAGTCAGTACTGTGGAGTAGTGTTATATTGTTCAAAGTGACTATGTGTTTCACAGGTAGAAATTCAGCTTGGAATTTCTTTGCACTTGAATTTCTTTTCAGCAGAGCCTTTATTTTATTTCCTTGTACTTAAATATGTTTCAAAAGTTCTCCTTAGTTCTTTTAAAAAATCCTCAGTGGTGGAGATTATAAGGTGTTTGGAGTACACTGAGCCTGAAGACTAATTGTTAGATTTGTGCATAATCATCAATACTGGTCTGGGCTTTATGAACCTGTACTGGAGGGTCTCAGAAAGCCTAGAATAAGTTCCAGTCCTTCTTCAGTTTTCTGACCTTCAAATATTTTTCTAAAGAGATGCAGATCTCTGTTATCTTTGCGTATAAACAGAGCTGTTACTAATTCATCCACTTCCCTTCCTTTCCAGGATGGCATTCATTAGAGCCCAACAATCCTCTTTTTGCACCCAGCCCACTCCTGAATAAACTAGTAGAAGAAAAGAAGCTGGGTAAAAAGACCGGAGAAGGATTTTACAAATACAAATGAACTCCAGACCTCAAAAGGTGTTAAACTATCTGTATATGCTATTCAGCATTGCCACAATACAGGTGTTTAAACCTTCCCAAGCATGGCACAAGCTGCGTTTAGACCATAACTCACTTGTGAACTAGTGATTGAACTAGTTAACTATGGTCAAAGCTTGATTTGGTAGATTGTTTTCTTCTTGTAATTCTGAAAAGCTTTCTATGTACAGTGCCTTCATGAAGTGTTGATTTTTCTCAGGTGCAGTACAGAATGACAAGTGAATTTATGTATTTGAAACATTATTATATTGATGGGTAAAATCCTAAAAATAACCTCACTTTCTTAAAAATAAAATTTTCAACAATTCTGTAGAGTGTGAGGGCTTGCAGTTGTGTCTTGGATGGAGCCCACAGGGTGGCAGTCTCCTCCCACTTGCAAATGCACCCTGGAAAGGCAGTGGGTTGTTTTGTTAGGATTTTTTTTAAATGCACCGCTAATCTGTAGGTGTAAATTACAGTGCCTTGAACAATAATGTTTTGAAGGACATATTTAAAAATAAATAAAGAATCTCACAATGGCAGGCTGTTCCCCGAACAGAAGGTTCCCAATAAAGCATTTAAAAGCAAAGCTCATGATTTGTCTTGGGGTTTTCTAGTGTTTTCAATTAGTGGTTGGGGGCCTACTTTTGCTAGGTGCTGTAGAAACATAATGAAGATTTCTAGGTGATTTCTGTTCTCAGGGGCATAAGCTAGGACGCTGGTGAAAGCTTTTCTAGAGTCCTGTAAATTGGCTGTATTTAAAGTGTCATTTTTACACAATACACTGCTACTGTAGTTGAGCACTTTCAGGATTGCAATTAGGAGTTTGTGCTGTGTAAACAAATAAGTGTGTCTGGCTGTGTGAGGCACCTTCTGTTTTGCAACTTCATTTCTTTGGGGCTTAGCAGAGTTGAATTTGTCCTTGGTGGGAATGCATCAAATCCTATCTTTTCTCCTAGTATTGCAGAGCAAGTGGGCATGAGGATTGGTGTTCCAGTTCAACTCAGTAGTAGTGTTCCTTTACTTTCTGTACTAAGGGCTTATATATATTTTTTAATTACAGAAATTATGAATAATTATTTAATGCCAAGCTGCCTCTTCCTCCCTCCTCCATCATATAATTCAGATTGCATATAAAGAAACTGAGGCTGACAGATGTTAATTTCCTTGCACACGATCACACTATACATCTCTGAGTAGAGAACAAAATTTTTCGTTTATTGGATCCTGATTCTTAATTACATATCATCTGATTTTGAGCCACTTGTCTTGAAAGAAAAGGGTTAAAAGAAAGAAACAGTACTATAGACAGTCGCTTTCCTTTACTAATATATTGTTAAATTGCCTTGGTTTTACTAAAATACAGTCCGCTTCTTACATATGAAGTCTGTTTCACTCAAGGTTCTTGATGCTTGTAGCTCAGTTTAGTGACTTTTTAGTACTGCAGGGTAAAGCCAGCTTCAGTACTACTGTTTTCAGTAGTAATTAAAAGTGGGAATGTGTATTACACTTGTGTCTTAAAAAATGCAATTTGTTTTTTACAAAAACATTTAGGTAGAAGTAATTTGCTACTGCTCCCTTTACTTGGATGATGATCTTTAATTTGGAAGGGGGTAGGTTTATAGCAAGACATAGGCTATTTAATGTTAAACGTGCAAAATATTTTTCACTATTAAATGTGATATTTTAGAAAAATAAACTTTCCCTAAAACAGTGTTTTCCTTTCAGGAGCTCTAACAGGTACCGTATGTGTATATGTAATAAATAGAAGAAACCTGAAAAAGAGGCATTTGTAAGTTGGACTTGCTATTTGAGAAGAGACTTCTTTTTTTAGCAGAATAGGCCCTGTGGAGGTACTTTAATGGTGGGTGGGGATAGTTTATTTTATCAGCATGCGGAGTGCTGTGCCAGGATGAGTAGAGATGAGGTAAAGGGTGAAAACTTCAAATACTCCCTCTTAAATCTGGATCAGAATGCATAGTGGTAATTGAATGACTGTAGCCATTGAAACAAGGTAAGCCTTTTCTTTTGCTCCTCAGTGGGGAGGCATGGAGGATGTAGAAGTCCCTTTTAAAGGTTCAGAGTCATGAGGAAATTAGCCAGAGGTAGGATATTAAATACTCCTGAATTTTATAAGAATTTCTACAGCTTTGATAGTTTAAAGATTTCTAGAGAGCTTAAAGAGTATGTAATGAAATACAGGAATTGTCTATTGCCACCTTTTCCTCAGTAAAGATTATTTCCCAGCCCTGGCTGTGGCTGTGACTTGAAGCAGAGGTACGTGAGCCACCTTCCAGTGCACATAGTGTTGATGAAGGGGAATCTCCTGCTGGTCAGTACCTCAGACTAGGATGAAGTACATTAGACCTGTTCTCACCATCCAGCTCTCCTTGAATTTTTATTAATAGTGGAAAAGGGATTGTGGAAAAATAAGAGGGATAGAAGTGAAAGGAGGGAAGGGTGTTTAGTTTCCCTCACTGCCTACTTTTAAAACCTTTAGTCTTTATTATCTTTTCTGTCAGCAGGCCTCACAGATTTAGAGCATTTGCCCCACTTTGGTCAAAGCTTTGGGATGTACGCTTGGCACAGCTCAAGGACAGCTTGACAGCCAACAGCTGAGGAGTCGGATGTGAGCCCAGTGACTGCAGCTGGGAAGATGGCTCCAGATTCAGCATCTGGGTCATTTCAGCTGCCAAATGTGCTCCATCTGTGGTCAACCTAGCTGCTGACACGGTGGGGGGGAAAACGGGAGCACAGCAAATTTTAAAACAGGGACTTGAAAGCAGAATCTTAATCAGACAGAGGAGGGTGCTCTGCAGGAGTGGTTTATGGAGTATAAAGTGCAAAAGGTGGCAGTAAAGTTTGATCTGAAGAGGAGTTAAGTGTGTAGAAGTTGAAATCTGGCTTTGTTTTAACAAATGAAATATTCTTCATTAATGGCGCTGAACACAATAATACTTACATGTGGGTCTGTAGTAATGGCTACACTGTTAAGTGCAGATGTCCTGAAGTCCTAAATCTGCATCTGTGTTTGCAAGTCATTGAGCTTTTCCAGTATACTACTGTAAGAGGCTAGTTTTCTTGGAAGATACAGGTACCAGCTTGCAGTATGAATTTGAATCCGGAATGGAAAGTGAAGTTTGTTCCCAGCAGAACATCACCTTGATGGGAGCTTAGTTGGGAAAGCAGCACTGCCAAATAATTTAATGTATAGTGATTGTCTGTTGATGGAAGTTTAGCCCCTGAAAATGAGTAGCTGTCTTGAAGTGAATAACCCAGCTCTGTCCAGATGAGAGTTTTGTGAACCTATGCCTTATTTTATGAAGTAGAAAGAATGATTGACTGAGCAACTGCATAAAATAACTTGGAAATGTATCTTTTTTTCTTTCATAGATGAGTTATATTTGTCCCCCAAGCCATCTGGCCCAGGAGTTTTGAGGTGACAATGCAAATGTCCTTCAAAACCGATTAATAGGAGTTAACTCCAGCATATAGCATGGGCTCTTCAGAGCCATGAGATCCAGTACTACCAGCCATGTACTCCAGCAGTGAATCAGGTCTCTGAAAAGCAAGGTAGTGGCTTCTGAATGAGATTCGGTTGTTTTGTTTTCTTAGTGCCATATTTGGTGGCTTGTTCTGTGGATAGGGCTCTTACACAGCTCCAGGTATCTGTGAAACTTTCGAGGTTTGTCAATCAATCTCTTCTGGAGATCCACTTACTATAAATTAGTGAATGTTTATCAGGGTGAAGAAGCAAAACATAAGAAATTTGTTGTATAAAGTGAAGTGTGGCGAGATATGATTGTCTTGTTAAATCTGTATCTGTTACTAGAAAGAGGAGGGCATCTGAAAAAGAGGAGTCTTGTTTGCCTGCCCAAAAGGTGATTTTGGTTTGAAAAGGTCTTGTGTGTTCCTGACTTAGTGCCAGACTTTGGTCACTAAAATCTGTGAGTGAGTTAGGTGTAAACTAATGCAATGCAGTGTATTCCTGCGGCCAGATGTGCTGCTAGAAGGTGGGTGCTAGACGACGGAGGTACTAGCAGACAATCTCTGTTGTTTAATGCATTGTAATTCTTGCATCTAGAGAAAGCTGCTTTACAGTACCAAGTGACTTTAAAGATGTGGGCAAACCAGAATCAGCTTCTGTAGTTTGTAGAGACCAACGTTCCCTAGAAATTTACTGCTGACAGTTTTGGAGCTCATTTTTTCAAGAGAGGCAGCTGTAGCTGTGGTGCTACACTCTTACTTTACCAACTAGTGCCACAGCAGTGACCCACATCTCAGTATTTTTATTCACTATGGTTTGCAGCCATGTGAGCAATTATAAAACTGACCTGAATAATGCCTTTTCCCTGTGCTTTTTGGAAGAGCTGAGACCAGGAGCAAAAGCAGATGCTGTGATTCTTTTGAGAGATAGATCTTTTCATGTTATGTGTTCCTTCAGTAGCTTTTCCTGTTGTTCACAGCCAGAGGAATGTGCTTCTACTGAATTCTGTTAGAGAAGGGTTAAGTTGAGCCACAGTCTGGTAAGTGTAAAGACGATTTGTAGAATGATCTCCCTTGAGCTTTATGATCTTCTCAAAAGTTCATGTCAAAACTGAAATCACTCTTTTTATAGCATTTACTATCCAGTAGACTTGTTCATTTATAAAGGCAATGCTATGCAGAGCCTTAAATTAAATGTATGAGATCACAGAACAGTCTATGATGATGTCAGGTGTTACTGATAACATATTAGTCAGATTCAGGTTTGTATGCCCATGGAGCAGCTTTGCACTTGTTCAATCCACTCTTCTCTTTTATTCTCCTAGAGGTTTTTGGTTTTCCATAAATTACAAATAACTTACGGCAGTGCCTTCTTTGCAGAGAAACCAGCACCATAAAGCTCTAATGCTGGCTGGAAGTTTTGGTTGCTTCTGGGGCAGGAATAATACAAAACATCAAACCTAGTTACTAAAGGAGCCGTTTCTTTTGTCATGCAGTGGCATGAGGCATCACAGTGAGGCGTAAGGCCAAGCTTTGTTTCCAGCCTGGGGTCAGATGCTGCAAGTTGGCCACGGCACAGGAGGATATTTTAGCACAAGGCTTTTGCTTGGCGGGCACTAAGGAACTTGTCGCTTACTTTGGCTGTCCCATGCTGCCAGATAACAGGATTTTTTCCTAGCCTGTTGTTTGCTGCTGCTTTGCTTCATGCGTCTCTGTCCTGCCTGGTAACAGCTTCTTCTATTCTGGTCCAATTTTTCTGCCAGCAACCACTTCTAGGGTGGTTTTCTGTAAATGGACAAACCCTTACAGTATTCGCTAGTTAAAGAATGCAAGTTTTTTGTCATTACTAACTTAAACCCCCCATTTGGAGTCTTGGCTTCAGCAACAAAAATGTTGTGGATTAACCACTTTCACCAGCAAGAGGCTTTCTGATGAGCTGTGGGAAGAAGTGTATGCTTGGTGGTAGGTCTACAGTAAACAGCTGGAATCTGCATGTGATGAATTAGCACCAAATAAAATCCCCCTTTTTTTTCTTAATGATCCTTGCATACTCAAATGGATCTATTAAACATTTGTGCAATAGAAATTGGTAAAACCACACATTTACAGTAAGTGGATCTTAGTTGGGCGCAGGCTGACATTTCTCTGCTCTGTTGGTGGCAGGACCTATGTAGGTAACACACAATCCAACGAAGGGACTGCTCTGTTCCCTGACTCCTTGGCATACAGCGGTGCCCTGAGCTGCACTGGAGTGCTGCAGTCATTGGAAGGAAGCCTTTGCTTCAGCTCAGAATCTTCACCTACTTTACGTTAACTTTGTGTGGGACCTGGTGCTGTGACTCCTGCAAAGCCACAAGCATAAGCAGGTGTAAGATACACTGCACTTGTATTTCGCAGGCTTTTTAGTTGTTGGTTTTCTCTAAAGAGGTTGTAAAAGGTAAACTGTTTCTGACAACTGCTTTATTTCTCTGAAGGTGTCAAGAGGGCTACTGGGTTCCTTAGAGCTGATGTTGCAATTCTTTCTTCATTGCAATTTAGGGTGAAATTTCTAAAAGCCTTTTATTTCAGTTGGAAGCCTAGTGATGTTTTCCAGAACGTCTAAACAGATGAGGCATCTAGCTTCCTGTGATTTCTTCTCAGCACTGAAATCCCTCTCAGAACTTGAAAAAAGTATTTATTGAAGAGCCTGATTTTGGGGGTCCGAGTTTATTTTTAAATCTTGAACCTAATTTCCAAAATAATGCAGAATATTAGAAAAGAACTGGCATGGACTTTAATGGCAAGTTCTTCCACCTCCCTTCAATTCTTGAGACGATGTGAAAGAAAACAGCAACTTTTATATTTATATTCCTCTGTTTCCTGTTTGTCTACTTTCTTGAACACGATTACTTGCAGGAACAAAATTTTGCTCTTGCTAATTAGTAATTTCAGACAGTAGCAATCAGACTGTGCTTCTAACAGTCTGAAAAAAATACTGCCTCCTGATTTCTTCACCTTCTCCTTTCACTTTCTTTTGAGTCAAAGGGTTATCCCACCTGCTTACAGATGAGTCTCTGGGTGCTTTTGTGATGTCAGTGTCAGAGAATGTGCAGTGGACACCCAAATAATGGTTTAAGTGCCTTAAAAAACTTCTGTGAGTGCTTTGAGGAGAAGCATGGGTGAAATAGACTGCAGGGAAATAGTTCATTGAGAGGGACCTGATTTGAATGAGGCTGTGGATTCTAAAACCAGTCGGGGTGCTTGTAGGAAAACAGCAGTGTGTGTGAAGTGTGAGATTGATGATGGGCATTTAAATAGCTTGCTTTAGAGTAAGAGACAGAAGATACTTGGAGAATTTAATTTATTTAGTACTAGAGAGATGAGGGGTTTAAAATGGTAATTTTTTCTTTTAATAGGAGAGAATATGGGGGGGCAGAGAGAAGATGCTGTGAATTTCTCACAAGTGGTTTTCCTGATACTATTTTTTTTTATTGCTTTAAACAAAAGCATTACTTAAAACTGGGGAAGAAGTCTTTCTCTTTCTTAGAGACTTAGCATTTTATTTTTGGCCAAGACTGAAAGCTATTGTTGCATAAGCTGAAGCTAAACCGGCAAATCTATGAACTGAGGCCAGTATTGTTACTTGGATCTAAATTTGTAAGGACATTTGGTTGTCATATATTAAAAGATGAACATATAGTTTACCTCAAAGACACAGTTATATTCTAAAGACTATTTGCACATGTTTACAGCTGAAACCATTGCTTAGCCTATTGACGTGTGATATATGAAGTAGCAGTGGAAGGGGAAAATAGTGGCAAACAATGATTAAGATGTCAAATGATCGTACAATAGGCACTATCTACACCCCCAAGCTCATTCCTTTTTGGCACAGGCCAGAGCTTTTCTACAGTGGTAGACATTTCTAACATTACAAGGAGGAAAGTTTCTAGTGAAAGCTATGATTTTGAAAAATTGCTTTTATTGTGTTTTTAGGGAGTGAACTGTTTCAGTGACAGATAAGACTGAGCTTAGCTATTGCTGGTATCAGTTTGACTTAGAATTTCATTTAATTCATGTTATGAGTGTAGTGCTAGTCCACAGGCACATAGCTCAACTTACAAGTGATTTATATTGAAATTGGGAAATAAAATCTAAAAATCAATCTAAAAGGAGTGCCATATTCTCTACCTTCTGCATGCAAGGAAGTTGTTTTGAAGAACTTGCTGAGTCTGCTGAGGAATGGAGAGAGAAGTAACAAAATTTGATATTTGGCAGCTGGAAATCCAGCATGTGATAGAGGATTTTAGATACCTTTGACTAGAAATGATTTCAAGATGTGAATTAGCAAGGACATCCTTCAACCCCAACTACTGTATGCTGCGAAGAATGTGGCAGGCTTTTCTGTCCTAGTTAGGAGATGTTGTCTGCAAGTCACTTAATTTAGTTAAGTATTGGCCACAATGTCTAAAAGAAACTGGACGAAATCTGGTAAAGGGACAGGTGAGAAAGTCCTGTCTAGTCTTCATTGTTCAGCTGGGTGTGATGGGTAGTTGGAACTGGTGGTAGCACTTTTCCATTACATCTTTTCTGTGAGCTGTTACTTCTGCTTAGTTACACCCTCCGCCTAAGCGTGGGTCTCTCCACACTTCCCTGGGGTCATGGCAGGGTAATGCTACAATAGCAGTAGTGCCCAATAGAAAATAGTTCAGGTGAAACCCTTAAATCCACGCCCATCAGCTTTCTCTGCTTTGTTCTCTCTGTTCTGTCTCAGTTTCCTTGCCATTGCCTCTGAAAGTGAGCTAACTCCCGCCCAAAAATGGCAAAGGGTTAAGCTAGTGAGACAACTGCTGGAGTAAGGTGATCTGAAGAATTCTTTGAATTTTGGTTGATAAGTACAGTATATTCCATGTTTATATAATTGTGTGGTAGCTGTTATGATAACTATACCTGTAGTGTAGCTGTATGCATCTCATCTAAAATATCCCTTAGCTCTTCTGTCTGTGATTTACATAAGTTACAAATAATTGTATCTGATCCTCACAAGGAGGGAGGAGGAGCTAAGGAAGCACCATCCTTCAAATGTGCTTGGGTAGCAGACATGCAGGGAAATTCTTCCTTCACTTGTCTAGAAAATAGTCTTTCTGCCCTTTCTTCCTTCAAATTGTATTTATTTCCAAACTGGACAGAATGAAAATACAGTATAGGTGTTAGACCTGTGCTAGATTTAAGTCCATTTTTTTAGGTTCATAAGAAATCCAGCATTAGGTCATTGGAAAGGGGAGACTGCTTCTGAGTGGGCAAGAGCAGTTAGCAATGCTGTTCTATAAGCAGGGAACTCTTTCTGCCAGTGAGGACAGGCCAAGAGCAGAGGAGTCAGTCAAACACAAGAGAGAAGGGGGAGGAGGGAGAAACCCTAGAGCAGAAGTGGAATCAAAGGGACTAGAGGAAGAAGGGAATAAACAGCTTGAATATTGAGAAACTGCTTGCAATTCAGTTTCAGTAAGTAATTTCAGTAAATTCACACTTACTAAACAATTAAATATGGGTAGTCCCTGCTTTAGAGTACCAGTACAGGCAAAACCAGACTGCTCGGTGATTACTGAGTGCTGCAAGTGGTTTGATTTCTGGGTCATGCAGTTGTACCAGTCCCACACAAAGGGAAACTTAGACCATCTGTGAAATCTTCCTTATAAAATTTAGATTTTCAAACAGTGACTAAAACCATTCATGGTTAAATTTGTTGAGGGTTATTAGATTAAGGTGTTTTGATTGTGAATTCTTTCAGGATAATTTCATAAAAAGTTCAGTGCAGTTTGTAGCTATCAGGTCTTTACAGGAAAAAAGCAGTGACTGTTCTGTCACATGATCTGTTCGCAAATATGATTACTGCCTACTAATTTAGGGTTAATAGAGTGTAGAATGAAAGAAGTTGTTGCTGTTGATGTTAGTCATGACAAAATTAAACATTTCACACAGAAGAGTAAAAAGGAAACATATTTCAGGGTAGCAAAAGCAGCAGCTAGAATGTAAGAATCTTGTCCATCTCGAGCTTTTTTCAGTCGAGAGATGTAGTCACTGCCATGTTGTGCTGTGTGCTGTCTCCTCTTTTGTTACCCAGCACTTTGCTTTCACAGGCAGGTGCCTGAAGAAGAACTAATCCTTCTATAGCATTTTGCTTTGTCAAGATCTGAGTCCTTGTTTCTGTGGCTTTTTTTCTCTGTCCTAAAAGACAGAGATGTCCTAACTCAGCCGAATAGATATCTTGTAGGATATTTTTAGCCACTTTTCTTAGCTGTAGGAAATTCATACAAATTCAAAGAATGGCCTCGCCAAGTAACTCTCTTGACCATCATTAAGTTTTGGAGTATGTTATTTTATTTATTCTGCTGAAGATTTTAGTATGTCATTTACCTTTTCTCAGCACAGTGAACAGGACAGAGCACTTCTTGGGTGAGTTGCTCTTCTAGTGTGAAACAGAATTTTTTTCCTAGCTCTGCTGGTCTATGCTGGTTTTCCACAGCTGACAGGTTAATGAACCTGTTGCTTATTTGTATGTGTTGAGTTTCTGGAAGGTGGGATGGGTGAGTTTATCAAAATGTGTTTTGTTGAACACCATTCACAAGATGAAAACCTTAGTTTTCTAAGGTTCCCAAACCAGGTATGCAGTGACTGTTATCTCAGCCAAGCAGACATCTGTGATTCAGTGAAGGCATGGTTGTTGCAGGAGTGTCCCAGCCAATAAGAAGACATCATTTAAAACCCATGGCCTGAAGGTATGACTGTTTATTTGGGAGGATGGGGAGCAGTATTTCAGTCCTTGTTTTGACCCGGCCAAAAACTGGTGATTAAGAGGTTCATTTCCCCTATTTCTGGCAGATACATCCCTTTTCCTGGGCAGGTGCCCATTTACTTGCTTGGTTTTCTAAAGCTGAGCTTCCTATCTGTGAGGAGACTCAAAGGGTAAATTCATGCATTAATCCAGAGTTTCTCTTCCTGATGTGTCGTGGAAAAATGAATGTGTTTGGGCATACTTTCTAGGTTTTTGGTTTCATGTCGGAATGTGTTTACAGTCGACCATTTTCCTGGTACAGCTGCTCTCCGTTTGGCTGACTTCCTTTATAGCCCAGTAGTTTTTCACTGACCTGACTTAGGAGAAACGTATTCATAGCTGACAGACTTCTGGCTATTTGTGGACTTACTTCTTTCCCCTCTAATGTTCTACTTTGTGTTAGGCCCTTATGCTGGAGGAGAGGCTTCCTTGCATGTTAGTCTCCTTGCAAATGAAGGGAACAAACTGCAGTTGCCTTATGGGAGAGGTTACAGGGCATTTCTTAGTCTCAGTAGTGTCATTTTCTGCCAGTCTTGCTTTAGCCTAATTAGCTGCCACGCAGATCAGAGCAGGAGGCCACCAGGAACAGAATGGTTGCTTCAAAGGCTTGTGCACTGTAGTGCTTCCAAAGGAGTGCAGACAACTGATGCTGTGGATTCTGCTGTCCTAGAGCCTGGAGCAAGGATTGGGTCCTTAAGGTCCTACATTTGCTGCAAATTGACTCAGCCATCAAGCTATCCTTTGTACAACTAAGTTACTGCCTTTTCTGTTGGCTAATCCAAAGCGGAAACTACAACCGAAGATAATTCTGTAGAGCTGGTGAGTCCCTATAAGCACAACTAGTGAAACTGTCATCACTTGCTGTGTCAGGAGCCGAAGTTAGCTGAAGCATTGCTCTTTTATGTAACACAGGGAAAATGGCTCTAGTCCAGGTGATCCAGAAGCCTGAGGAGCCAGACCATCCTGTGACGTTGGCCTGATTAGCTGTAAATAATCCTGGCTCAACTCCCCTGTTCTGTGTCTGCTGGTTTTGGTGAGGGGAGGGGGAAGGCTGTGTGTTTCCTAGGTACTGGGATAGCTCTATGTTTATGAACTAGACTACCCGTGCTGTGATTCATGCAAGAACTGCTTTTAGCACGTGCACAGAACCAAGTGTGGGGGCAGAGAGTGGTTTGTGAATGCTCGTACAGAAGTGTCTGGATAATTGACTCAGCCATTAGGTAGGAGCATTTAAATCCTTGAAGATATTTCCTGTGGGAAATACAGGATACTCATCTCCTCAGGCACCCAAACGAGACATGGTTAGATTCTGATTTCTGCCTAAATTGCTCATCAGGAATTTAGGTGCTGGTTTTGAGTCTCACCTGGAATAATTTGTTCCAGGTCACAAGGATTGACAAAACCTAGTCTTACTGCCAGGGTAACACCGTCATCACTTGGCCATCTTTACTAACTCACCTATCTCCACTGACAAGCTGGCACAGAACAGAGAGGGCCCACGTCAGGTTGCTCTTTCGGTCCCACAGGAACAAATGCCAATTAGCAGGGGAGTGCAGGAGTGGACATAGACCCAAGTCACAGGGGGTATTCCAGGACAGCGGGGTTACTGTTTCAGGTTGCTCTCATGGCAGCATCCTAAGCCTTGCATATTAGTTAACCTTGCCCATAGCTGCTGTATGTGAAAGATCTTTGATCTATGAATGAGCCCAACACATGGTGCTTGTTCACTGTATGTTAACAGCAGAGATATTATTTTTAGCTCCCAAATTCTTTTTCTTCACTATTAGAGCTGAAAGACCTTTCGTCCATAAGACAGGCAACTGTTCACAACAGTGTATTTGGGACAATGTGCTACAAGAAGCCGACACTTCTATTGGGAACAATTTTTTCAGAATGGGTAAATGGCTTTTTAAATAGCCATTAAAAAATCTAAACAAAGTAGTCATACTATAGTCATACTTTTATGTAGTATAAAAAAGTAGTCATACTTTTATAAAGTTCTAAAAAGAACTGTTGTCTTTGGAACGTGTAATTTGCAGCTCTCACTGCAGTAATCCTTGATTTAGAACAACTTCTCCACTAAGTACTTGCCTTTTTTCCCCTTTAAAAAACAAAACCAAACCCCAAACCAAAAGCTAGACAGGTTTCCAGCAAAGGCTGGGATAATTGAATGGAAACATAGCCAAGTCTTGCAAAACTCCAGTATACAGTTGCTGTTCTCTCAAGAGATATTTTCTCCTGCCGTCTGAGAGCCTGGTTACTTGTTTTTCTTTTTTTTTACATAATCACTAGTTGCTAGAAATAAATATTGCAAGAACTAATATGCTGGTTACAGCCTTAAAACTGGGTATGTGTGCAGTGCACACTGGTTTAAGAGGAAGCTCTTTTATAACATCTTTAATTATGAAATTTCTTATGCAACAGAGTTAAAGGGTCATTTATAAACAACCCAATTCCAAAGCTTCCTTAGGCAGTAACTGACCTATGTCATTTCTTGTAGCTTAAGCTTGACTCAGTCCAGTCTCACACCAAACAAGATTTGCGAGCTGGAATACAAGGAATACTGATTCAATGTGCAGTTCATAATATTTCTTTTGCACTCAAAAATCAGTGGACTAGTTAATCTATGGCTCCAGTGTTTGGTTTTTTTAAGTCCCTTAGTAGAAGTGAGGCAGCTGTGCTGCTTGCTATGGCAGGAACATCTCCCAGGCACCACTGGCAGTAGGCAGGCTGTGCCGACTCTGGATCTCAGACTATGAAACCAGGCCTTCCACAGCTGATTCTGCAGCCAGCTTCAGTCTCTGGCTGTGGCATAATTTATACAGCTATAAGAAATATAACTGTAGGCCTCTACCTCTTGTGTGGGCATGGACTGCATCCTGAAAGAAGGGAATCCATATTCCTAATCATCAGCTTAAAACCACTGCTCCCTTCCCTAAGATTTTGCTAGGAAAATGGAGAGATCCTTAAACTTCCACTTAGGCCAAAGCTAACTGAGCGGCACAAGGACGCATTGAGCCTCCCCATTCCTTATTCCTGGTATGGAACTGAGATTTCTGCTCACTTTTCAAAGAAAAAGTCATTTTCCAAAATCACTTCAGATGAGCAAACAGCCAAACAGACGTGTTGCATTTCCTACAACAGAAGACTGCACCAAAAGTCTTCAGCCTTACAAGTTGACTGTGCCTTCCTGAGCTTGCTTCTACCTTTGAGGGATTCTAGCAAAAACTGTTCTCTTTTTTTTTTTTTAAAGCCAATTTTAAAGACAGTTAACTTTAGTTTTATTACAAAGCTTTTATTAAAAAACAAATGCTCAGCACATTAACTCAAAGTGGAATGACAAAAAAAAAAATTGGTTGACAGTATTTTTGGCAAAGGCTGTGCCTTAACTATTTTAAAAAATGGGTACATCAATGCTCATTTCAACAACTGGCATAAAATCCCACTAACAGGCTAACAAAAACAGATACAAATACAGAACAATTGAAGTAATAATTCAAGTGCTGGGCTTTTTACAAGGAGAAGGGGAATGGGTGAGAAGGAGAACTCACTGCAGTCAGATTTGCTGGATGTATTGCTTATGTTTACAGAGTAGGTGATGCAAGACTAACATGTCTACTGACCAGCTGACTGTTGTTACATTTATTTAGTTCTATAGGACACTGTATTATATAGACTGAGAGGCCACTATTTGTTACAAATAGTTCAACAAAACAGCCACCTTTTTTCCATACAGATTTTTTGTCTGGCAGAAAAAAAAAAAAAAAGAAAAAAAAAAAACCTCATTTTATTTAAAAAGTATTTCAGATTTCTGACACTTGTTTAAAAGCTCATACCTAGTAAAATATACACCAAAGAAATTACAAACTAAAAGTTAAAATATAAAAGCATTCAAGTTTCTTAAAAAAAGCTAAAACCAAAATTGATCCTGTCGCACCATTAAATAAAAAGAAGGTTGGGCGCATCATCCTGGTCCAGGCAAATTCCATTCCTCGATGTGCTGTACGGGGCAGCTGTGGTCTATATTATTCTGCTGGCTGAAGCAGGCAGAGACAGCCATGCTACTGTGTTTGCTGACTCAATATGGACACAGATGAGGCGGGGGCTTAAGAGTGCAAGGCAGAGGTGAAGACAAAAGCTGCTCTGCTGACCCAGGAGCTCATTTGCTCTATTTATATCGGGGCTGGACCTCGTGATAGTGAAGGATTTTGGCAGTGATTGTCTTTATGATTCAGTGTCTCTAGCAGTGACATCAGGGTGAATGACATCCTAGACAGACTCCTTGGGGGTGGTCTGTGCAGATGAAGGACACACCTAGGGTTTAACAAGCTTCCATCTCCAGAAGGGGTCCTGGTGTCGCCGCCTTTGCTTTGCAAGTTGAGAAAGCATTTCTTTTCCCACCTACAGGGAAGAGGGGGGGAAGAAAGAGAGAGAGTGTGATAAAGACTATATGAAGCCTTTAAAAAAAATATATTCTTCAAAGAAGCTGGTGATGGGTCACTGTAACTCTTATGACAACTGTATTAGTGGAATGTGCATTACAATGTCAAAGTTAAATGCAGAATTTATTACTACTTGCTTTTGCTTGAAGTTTGCAACTATATTTATGGAAAGTACTTTGGATCGTAAAGAGATACCAACTAGAAAGGTGGGGTTTTAAGCATCCAGCATATTACAAAAGTACCTCCCTTTTGTAGTGGATTTCAATTACCTACAACATTTGACCCAGATACCATTACAAAACTAGACATCCTTGGGCTTTGGTACTGTAGTGCAGTGGTTGAGGTCAATTAAACCTCTATTTCAGAGCCTCAAGCTCTCCTCCCTGCAGAAATGAAAAAATGCTGTTTTCTGCAAGCAGTTTGGTAGAAGAATGTGGTGGATGAGGCTTGTGTGAACACTGATTCTACCATCCATCCTCATGACTGGGGAGTATTTGTTCTGCTCTTCAGCAGGGTAGGGAACATCTTCCAGCTGTGTAAGAACCATGGGCCTCCTCCCTAGCAGTAAAGTTCACTAGGATCTTGGAAGGATTTATGTTCTTAGACCATGTGAAATGGCCCACAGTGCAGGCCTAATAGGAATTGCTCATCCAGAAAGGAACAGTTCTTCCTCCCTAGGTCTCTGGGTTACATCAGCTGATTTATGCAATTGCCAACTCAACCATCACCCTCACCCTTCTGATCTAGACAAGTGGGTTACAACAGGGTCTCCGCCCAAAATCTCTCTAACGAGTCAGACGTTTTTCCACGCATGGACACATGTTCTCCAGTAACTGTTTGGGGATTACTGGTATCTCAGAAAAATCAACATTAACCTCTAGGTCTCCTTGTACTACTCAACTACCAAACAAGTAGATGGTTCAAGGAACAAAGCTTTTGAGAATTATCAGAATTAGCACAAGAATGCAGTTCAGTGGAGAAGATAGACGAATTTTCACCAGAAGAAACACAAAATGCTTAGTCACATAAAGAAGATACACTGCCAGCACCTTGAGTCACACGAGGCAAGACAGAGCAAGTTTATGAAGAAATGGTTTAAACCACAAGTCAAACTTCTTTTAGACTAATCATAATAGATAGACTGCTTAAGACTGCAAGAGCCACAAGCTGAATTAGTCAGCAAATTTTACATTACATTACATTTCACCAGTATTTAAACCAGGGCCCTTTATAACTGAGCCCCCATCTCCCATCTGCTGCAGCTTCCATGTAAACCATTACAACACAGAGTGTTTCACACATCGTGGCAGAGTAGAGTGGCAGCTCCTGAGTAAGGATTTACACTGCCTCATGTAGTCCAGGGTAGAAAGCCTCCAAAACTGATTTTGTACCCTTTGATTTTAATCAGTGTAAGCTGAGGCCCCAAAATCTTACTAAACAAATTGGCTCCTTATCAGAGGTCACTCATGTGGCTATTGTTATAGTGGAAAGGAAAGTTGAGGACAGTGAAGTTTAGCTGCAGACTAAGGTAGAAAAGACAAGCATGAATTTATAGCAAACTGTTCTGTATAGCTTAGATTTGATGCAGACTCCCTCCTTGCCCAAATACCACCATCCCTGATACATAAGGAATAATTTTTACCTGCTGCTGGTAGCCACAGAAGGATATTTAAAGCCACTGAGGCCTCTTAAACAGCACAGATAAAAGTCCACAGGCAAACCAGCAGTTTCAACAGAGGTGGTCTGTATTGACTAATTCAGTTCCTATTTCCTCATAAAACCCGCCCATGTCCCAACTAAAAAAAGCCTCCTGAGCTTCCTGCCTTTTTTTTTTTCATTTTTTATAAAGTAGCGCAGTGCTCCGTAACACGTGCGGATCAAAGAGCTACGAAGGGCTCTACCTTTCCAAGGAGCACGAAAGAGAGGCCAAGCAAACAGCAGAGAAACACTGGGGAGAGCACCCTGCAGCTTTATATTTATTTTGTGCCTTTTCATCCCAGATTTTCAAAGGTTTGGTCCAGGTTGCTCTTCCTGGGAAGGTTTTCCTCTCAGTCTTACATGAAAACATTCAGCTTCCTGTTGAGGAATGGCCTTGAGGCGCCAGGCCAGTAGTTCACAGCAGTCTGATACAAGCGCTGTGATTCAGAGCTACTCCCCATTAGCAGCCAGGAATGTCTACTTCACTGAAGGAAATGAAATGCTCTTCTGTTGAGATGGTTCCTTGCCTCCTCCCCCCTTCCCTTACCAGCAAGCTGTCTTTGAAGTCAGGAGGTTAAAATAACGACCGTGGCCTTGCTCTGGCCCTCAGCTTTTTCCAACAGCGGCCATTGCTTCTTTCTCAATCCAGAGGCAGCTTTTGCAGCGCCTGCCTCCTTTCCATAGCTCCTAACTATGCCCAGCTCCTCTAAAGAGGCTCCAGACACCACGGTGATTCTGGAAGGGGACAGGCGCAGGGAAGCCTCACATATTTTTATTTCCAAGTGAACACTGCAGTACAGCAAATTACACAGTAGCTATCCTGAAAACAGCATCTAGAACTCAGCCTTTCCCCAGCTGCACATTAAGGCTACACGCTGGAAATTGCTTCTACTGCTGATAAACCAAATAATACCTAAAAAATACGAGTGATGATGGTGTTGCCTTACAGATATAAAACAGGTCAAATCAGGATTCTTTTCAAGAAACCACAGGCATGCGCTAAGGAGACTGAAGACTTCCCACATCTAAGGCTTCACTGGGGGGCTGCAGCTGAAGTCTCGCCAGGCGAGGCATGCCCTAGCAAAGCCCAATCCACAAGTGAAGTCGGCACAAATCAAAGACTGCAATTACAGCTCCCTGGCTGTGGTTAGGCTTCAAAGAAAGTGCTGCAAGTCACATTTTACATATGTGAAGTCTTGAGCCTGAGCCACAATAGGAGGCACTGTCTGTGCCATTTGCAGTGTACATCTGACTGCAGGAGGAAAGGGGAAAAAGAAAAAGAAAACAGCACCTCGAGAAAGAAACAGACATAAGATTCAAGAATAATGCACTGCAAAAAGAAAAGTCTTACTACTGAAGTGATAAAACTAATTCAGGAATAGCTACAGTAAAACTAAAGTCTTGGAAAGCCTGGGCTCGGTGGCTGAGGGCATCAGAGCTCCTCCCCGTGCTCCAGAATGAGATGGATTGAAGGGTGGGTCCACAAAGGTGTTGTGTTCCTCCTCTGGTCTTTTAACTTTTCTAGAACAAGGGAGAGAATTATGCAGCTTCATCCAGGTCACGCTAATCAGAAAAGGTTAATGGAGAAAGTCAAGAGTGTCTGGGTCAGTATAGGAGTAAGTATGGAGTAAAAGAGATACCCAACACTTCACAAAAGGCAAGGGATATCAAACATTTTAAATGAGGTACTTTTTTTCTACACCTTTCCCTATCACGTTGTTTGGACACAGTTCTAAGAAGAGACAGGCATATATATATATATATATATATGTCTGTTCAAATAACAGGCAGTTACATGTATTTTTTTAAAAAAAGAAAAAAGTCCATCTCCAAACCTGTCTTTTAATCTGGTACTTCAAACAACATGGCAAGTTCAGGGACCCAAAAGCTGAAACTCTCATTTTCTTTGTAAGTCCAAGACGAACATGTTCGACTTACTGCCAGCCAGGGTTTATTCAATACTCCAGAAACCCAGCTATGCAAAACCAGGTCATTATTTATCAGGGCGGTTCATGCTGTTTGTGAAGTCCCTCTGTATTTTCTTTAACAGCAGAGCTGGAGAGGGTTTCAAGCATAAGCAGATAGATGCCGGCGCTGCAGTCTGCTCCTCTTCCTGCCCAGCTGTGCCATGGTTTGTGGCTTTAGCCCAAACCAGATCCTTGAGATGTTCAGGGCAAACACAAACAAACACTCCACAACCCTTGTTGTTTCTAAACAAAAAAAGCACCTCCCAACAAAACCCCAGTCATTTTAGTAATCCAATTTGCTGCAAGGTCCTACAAGCTGTTACAAAACGTGGATAGAGAGACCTACGGGAGACAGGAAAGAGTCCTCTCTGCAAGAGCTGGGTACCAGCAGGCAGCAGAGGAAACTTTTTAAGCTGCCTTTGTATCCAAAGAAAAGACATAAAATTGTACCCTAAAACTGTAACAGATGCTGCCATGTTGAAACTATGTCAATATGAAGTTTTTCTTGGTCTGTCCAACCCCTCCGTCCCCCTTACTACTTTTAACCTTGGTTCATTGCTGGTAACTGTGAATGGAGACTCCAGCAGCAAATTACTCACTGCTGTTTTAAATGCCCTGAATTAACTGCCCCTGAAAATACCTCTCCATTAACTACAGGTGGAGCCTGAAGTCCTAACTTCCATCCTCTTAGTTTGACCTCAGCTAGATGCACTAAGTGAGAAGCAGGAATATTCCTCCCCCAGCCTTCCCAAGTCAGAGACCTCTTCCAGAGCAGATTAGTTTCAGCACGGAGAACGCCCAGGTATTTTAGGGTTCCCGTTTTGTGCAGCTGACGGCAATGATGCCAAGCAGGTGTGGCTCTTATCAAAGGCCCCCAGTGTAGGCAGCACAAAACTACAAGCTCTATCACTGAGCTAGAATCTTTAAAATTATCTTACTGGAAGACCCAAAACATGTTTTTCCTGTTGGGGGTGGGAGGGGAGAGAGGCTCCATGTTTATAATAAAAACCATATTGCCTCTAGACAGCCGTCTCTAGCAGCTTCTTAAAGAGGAATAGTATACTAAAGGTGAGGAAGAAATAGACTTGTCTCCTTTTTGTATCTTTATGGCATATAATAAATATTCAGAAGACTATTTTTTAAATTATTTGTTTTCTAGACTGAGAGCTAGAGGCACTGAAATTGCTAGTTCAGTTTTCACCTGCTGTAACAGAGAAGAACATGAGGTATTGGTAAAGCAGTAAGTGAAAATTCTTTCAGAAGAAAGAAATAACACAGGTACAGTTTCCTTCGTAGATCATTTTTTCTCCACAATTAAACATAGGTTAGAATTTACACTACTTTGAAAGACAATCTCAACAGTTAAATCTTCTGTTACACAGAATAACTTAAATAGTTGCTTTCGTGAAACCAAAGGCAAGTCAGATGTAACCTGAATATCTTCCTGAGCTTCCATGAACTCTTCTACACACAGGCATCCACAGAGCAACACTACAAGCATAAGACAACAGTACACAGAAACCACTACAGAATTCAAACATACCAACTTCACTTTGATGCAATTAAGTCATCTCGTCATAAAATCTCTACTGGTCCAAAATACACAACAGGAAGCCTGTGTACCTCAAAAGACACACATATGGGAAGAAAACCAACTATTCATCAAAATGTAGTCCCACCTAGTGTGTGCATTTGCCTTTACACCATAGAAACCAATTCTGTGTAGTTATTTTGGCAATAATATTTTACCACGTGCAATTTCGGGCATCCTGAGATGAAGGATAGATAGAAGGCTCTCATAACTCCTGAGTTTAACTCTGATACGACTTAATATTAATAAGGGAACACATATCCTGTAACTTTTGCAAGGAGGAAGCAACTTCATAAATTATGTCTCTCTGCTCACTTAAGCCTACTTAGTTTTCTTAACCCCTGATCCTGCTATACTGATGCCTGTGGCAAGAACACCAATTCAGAGATGATCTCTGGTACCATTTTCCTCAGTTGCCTCTAACCCTGCTCACACACTACACCCCAGTGCCAGTGATGCCTTCACTGCACCAATGCTTCCAACATTTGCTCCTACCACTGGAAGGAGGAGCTGAAAGCTCATGTCCTGGAAGCTCTGACTAAAGCCTGTAATGTCTCACTGACTTGCCAGGCTCATGTTTTAACTGACCATTTAAAGCTGGTGCTTCAGCTGGCCATGCTGTGAGCTTCCTTACATGTACAGCTTTCCAATCTGCAAGCTTTCAAAACTGTCTATATAGTACAATCTTAACAAGCAGGTAAAGGGTCAGAGATTTAAAAGATGGCTTGCATAAAAAATTCTTAAAGTAGAGGATTAAGGAACGGAGTGGTATAACAAGGTTTGCTCTATTAGCAGTGACTTGGAACATCACAGTTAAGGCTCTTTGGTTTTGTTCTGTCCTTTTGGTTAGTTTTGTCTTCAGGATGGCTAGGTTTGCATTCATGTATATCAGAAGACCTTTTTAATCACAATCTCTAAAATCAGAGGCAAATGGAAGCAAAACTCAGTGCTAGGGTATGCTAGGGTTTGCTAAGCTTTGACAGAATTGCATTTGAATACAATTCTGTTGGAATTAGAAGACAGATTTCACCCAAGCTTAGTCTCCAGAAACAAATGGGAAAGACTTTGACAGTGTCATAAAAACTTGTTTTCTAGCTGGTCAGGAGCACAGTATCAAAAACTCACTTTGAAATTTTTCATGTAAATACACTATAAAAAGTGAAAATGCAATATAGACCTGAGAAAAACACAAATTCTGAAGTTTTCTTCCAATCGGAAATGAAATGACATTTCAAAACCTTACATCTTATTTATGAAACAGTTTGTTTCTACAGAGTTTTTCTCATGACCTTAGAATTCTCAGTCTCGTGGTGAGTTTACTAAATCCGCCAAAATCTTTTTATCCAGAGAAGAATGGTGCACCAGCAGTCAACTCCCTGTCCCCACCCTATCCCACAGGAAGAGATAGAACAATAGTTGTCCCACTGCTCTCCTTCATTCTAGCCCAAGCTGCCTACTGCTAACACCTCAGAAGTGAAACAATATGGGTTTTTCAATCACTTGTAAATGCGGTTAAATTCAAACTTCATTAAGCATCTCTAATTTCACAGTCGGTTCTGCAAATTGAGCATCTCCAACAAAACAAACATATACATTCACCTCCTGAATTATCTATTTTTTCCAATCATCAGTGTCAATTTAAAATATGAAACGCTGAAGATGAGCTTCATAGCTGACTGCTCCACCCATTTTGCAAAAATCCTTAACATTTTTTTCTCATTTCTCTAATCCCATATCTATGCTGATTGTCTAGTTGAAAATGTTCTGCTGTTCTTTAATTTGTAAAATGTATGCTTTGCTACTACCCTCACCCGTCCCAGAGACTCTGATTGCTCTGAAAATATACCCTTCCTTCCTTCCTGCCTTCCTTCCTGCTTTCCTTCCTTCCCTCCCTCCTTTCTTCCTTCCCTCTTTCCCTCCTGCACTTCACCAGAGACCTCCACCAGCATGGTAAAAAGAAGCAGGGACCTGGGTCTGCCCTGCTGCACCTCTCCCAGCAGGTGTCAGTGCCCCTCTGTACCTGCCACCTGCATGGGGCCGTGGCTTCTCTTCGGGTTTGCTCTTCTGACCTTCTCCTTGATGTCAGAGAGCCTGAAAGAGAGGACGGCTTCTGTCTTTCACCCTGGCAAGATCAATGTCAGGTCAGAATTGAGTTGCGGGAGGGGACACGCAGGAGGGACAGGATGCCATCCAGAGGGATGTGGGCAGGCTTGAGAGGTGGCCTGTGCAAACTTCATGAAGTTTGACAAGTGCCAGGTCCAGCAACTGCGTCAGGGCAATCCCAAGCACAAATAGGCTGGGTGGAGAATGGATTGAGAACAGCCCTGTGGAAAAAGACTTGGGGGTGTTGGTGGATGAGACCCAGCAATGTGCACTCACAGCCCAGAAAGTCAGTTTCATCCTGGGCTGCATCCAAAGCACTGTGGCTGGCAAGGCAAGGGAGGGGATTCTGCCCCTCTGCTCTGCTCTGGTGAGACTCCACCTGGAGTGCTGCATCTGGATCTGGGGTCCCCAACAATAAAAGCACATGGACCTGTTGGAGTGATCCCAAAGGAGGCCACAAGGATGGTCAGAGGGCTGGAGCAGCTCTCCTCTGCAGACAGGCTGAGAGAGCTGGGCTTGTTCAGCCTGGAGAAAGTTCTAGTGAGACCTTATAGCAGTCTTACAGTTCCTAAAGGGGGCCTACAGGAAAGCTGGAGAGGAACGTTTTCCAGGGGCATGTAGTGATAGGATGAGGGGGAATGAATTCAAACTGACAGAGGATAGGTTTAGATTGGATAGTAGGAAAAAAGTTCTTTAATGTGAGGATGGTGAGGCCCAGAGAAGTTGCCCCATTCCTGAAAGTGTTCAAGGCCAGATTTGATGAGGCTTTGAGTAACCTGGTCTAGTGGAAGGTGTCCATGCCCATGGTGGAGGGGCGTTGGGACTAGATGATCTTTAAGGTCCCTTTCAAGACAAGCCATGATCTGTCTGAGGGCTATACTAATTTTCTTTGGAAATTTTATGCCTATCTGAAATAATAAAATATTTCAACCCAGAAAATTTTCTTCTGCTCATTCTGTCCCTTTTGCTTGTGCTGAAGGCCACTATTCATGGGCAAAACAGGGAATAGGGAAATACGGGTCACACAGGAAACAATTTTTTAAAGCAAATCAGGACAAATCTCTGCACCACCATCAGCACACACATTCTCACAGAGACTAACTTCAATGCAAGTTCTCCAGGCTCTGTTTAAAGCTTCTGAGCAGTCAAGAGCTATGGGAAGGGGTGAAGCATTTGTTTAAATTTGAACTACTCCAGCAACAATTTCAAGAGCACTGGACAAGCCAGGTTTGAAAACATGCCTCAGAAAGCAAGGTACCACATCCTCTTTGCATCTCCCTTCTCAGATGCTGGCCAGAAACCCATGGTCAACCATGACCACAGTCATCAGATGCTTATTTTCCACAGTATTCTGGCTGTAGACTGGTCGGCTTTATAGTCTGCTTTCACAGCCTCACTCCATTTTATTTTTAAGTAATAGGGAAAACACAATCCAGTTATAAATTGCTACCCAAAAATCACTTCTGTGCTGAAATTTGGCTCAAATTTCCATGTAGGAAGTTTGAAATGTTAAGATAATTCATTGTTCAAAGTTAAATGGTCTTAATATGATCCCTTTAAGTACTTCTGATTGCAAATCAGTATTAGTCAAGTTTTCTTTGTTTTGAAAGCTTTGCTAATGTAGATACTAATTGTTATGGAATTTTGCAAGCCACAAATATAATTCTCACAGGTTTTCAAATGTCTCTTAAGCTTCTCTATCACTCTTTTTAGCCCTTGAAGATATGCCAAAACACAATGTTAAATTATGTAGTTTCCCAATTGCATCCTGCCATATGTCGAATGACGTGCCTTTTACAGTTCCATACAGAGCAAGTCATAAGCAGTTAAGTATTTCCATGCTGCAGAATTAGGAATTTTTGTTAGTACCCTTCTATTTCCTTGCTGATTTCAAAATACTAATGAGATGCTAAAAATCACCTTTTTTTTTCTTCCCGAAGTCTAACTGGATAAGAAATTAGAAATCTCCACTTAAACACAGAATTGCTTCCTATTTACCCTAGAAGGCTGTGCTTGAAGTAAAAAGAAAACACTCACCTTTCAGAAAGGTGCTCAACAGGTGATCTCTACATTGTCCTTAATCTTAGCATTCCTCATCTCCCTTTCCTTCCTGGCCTCTCCTCAATTTATTTTTAGCATTATCAGGTTTAATTCCACTCTTGGTTGATTCCAAAAGAAGAGAATAAATAAGAGTTATTTCTTCAATAAACCAAAGTTATTTCAAATATTGTGTTGGGCCATGTCAGCTGCAAACAAAATCTTTCTTGGGACAGTTCCACAACTCTTGAAAGACATGCTTTGGAGTACCTCAGGATAATATAGCAAAGACTGGTGCACATGGTCACAATATTCCTAAAGCATTCTGAAGAGTTTTACAAATTGGCCATTCAGTAGGTTGGAGATCACAGAACTCAGTTAAATCCTAAGCAGTCAAGCCTTAAGATGCCTGCTGCTGTGTACAACCCTTGGAAAAGGGGCAACTTAATGCTACCACTTTGACTTTACCACTCTAATCATGTCCAAGTCAAAAGGCAGGACTAGAAGTCCACCTTAAAAATCAGTTACTTGCTGAATGTTCATAGACAAAAAAACCCCAACAAAAACCCCACACCCAAAACTTTCACAGTATCTTAAATCATTTCTATTTGCATGTCTCTTCCGTTACTTTCCTCTGAACATCCCACCACACAACCCTCCCACCATTTCATCCTTCTCACTTACATCACCGTAATTACAGCCCTGGCTGATCTCCTTTGTGCTGATCTTGAGATTCTTTCTTTGGTCTTGCCACCTACTCATTTCTGATTCTTCTCAGATAACAGAACGCTTGTCTCCTTCCCAGACCTCCCACCCTCCTTCTCTCTCTTCCTTACACCATCCGTGCGAGTAAGAAAGCTGTTCCCAAACTTATTATCTCCATCCAGTAAAGACTACAACAGCTCTGCTGTGGGCCTGGTAAGATATTATGCTTGTGGGCAAAACATTCTTTGGATTAGGCTTGCAGAGGGCAAGACTCTTAACCTTCAGAAATTTACTTTGAAGTCTGGCTGACTCGGGTGCCCTAAATCATTCTGTGCATTTACTTCTAGCAAGAGCACATCTGTACATCTCCAGTGCAGATCATTCACTCGGCATGAAACACTTACTGAGGCTGGCTTCACGTGCATATATGGAGTCAACACCACACTTCCCCTTCCCTGGAAAACATACTACTGTTCACACACTCTGTTATAAATTGCCTGAAGACAGAGACAGGTATTGCCAACAGTTTCCACACTGTTACAAAGCCTAAGAGGACATAGGAAGGCAGGAGTGTAAAGGTCAAAGGGAGAGAAAACTCCCACACTCAGAACATTCAACCTCTAATACAGAAACTGCAGAGAAACTCCAGCAAAAGTAGTTCAGCATAGGCAAAACTGTAAGGCATCCAATAAACCAAATATTCCCTGTTTTTTAGCTGTCACTTGAACCTTAGTTGTATTCCAATCCCAGTCAAGTGTTCTGCATCAATTCAGATAAAATGATGAGTGTTTTGCCTACTGGTACTGTGTTAGGATCAAAGGGAAAAATATTCACAACAATCATGGAGCTGGGCACCTAAGCTGTAATATCAATTATAAAACTCAAGGCTAAAGCACTGTCTTTTTTAGTAGGTATAATACTCTAAGTAATGATACTTTACAGCTACATTTGTTGTATAGGCTACAGAACCCCAACACTGCAATCCACATCCCAAATTGGCATGACTCAGGCATATTGCAAAGGACAAGGCTGTCTGCTTGCCTGAAAAACTTCTTTTTATTAGGAAGAAAAAAAGAGCACATATTTTGCCTTTTCACTTTACTTCGGCTTGAAAAAAAAAACAACAAACAAACCACCAAAGTCTTGTCTTAACCAATTTTAGACTAACCAGCATAATGACATAACTTCAGAAGAGGCTTGAATCATGCTGACTGCTGACTGACACACGACACACAGGAAACTGAAGTTGGCTTTCTCTGGCTGAAAGTCCAAGCAGAGCAGAGGGCCAACAGGAGCCTGCTTTGCTGACTATTCTGAGTGCCACAGGGATCCTGTGGCCCAACAAGGCAGAGGAAGAGAGGATAGAGCCCATTTCTGATACAGTATGTAGGTGATTTTAGAAAGTCTTCTTTTTTTGCATGATTCCTGGAATTCTTGGGGATCTCCCAAGAGCAATCTGGGTTAATCGAACAATTTAGCAGCAACTATTATTTCAAATTAATGCCATTTCTCCTAGAAAACGCATCACACTGAGAGAAAGAGAAGGACCAGCCTTCCAACACAGACACTGAGGAATTAAAATCTCACTGTGGTACTGTGTGCACTCACAAGCTGACTAGATGGTGTTACTACAGATGTGTCATTCCACCCTCAGTGCAGATAATATGATATAAAGAAAGAAAACACACGCTGGAAATACAACAACCACAAAAAACCCCAACCTGCACCACACATGAAATACCACTGTACAGTTGTGGGAGAAATTCTTGAAACAACTGAAATACAGTCCCATTTTCTTAGTAGGTGTTTTGTTAGTATACAGGTGAATAAATTGTTTTTAAAAGGTTTACCCAGCCAGCCAGCATCTTGTTGATGTCAGCACATAAAATGTGCTCCAAAGCCAGCATCTAACCTGCTCTTATGAGCTGTGACAGTCTGGGAGGGCTTGCACTGCTTAATAAACCCATCCCTGGTTCACAGGCAGACTTGCAGCAAGTCAGTGAGGTGTGGTCAGTTTGAAAATACTACAGTTAAGCAGTGAAATGGTGAACACCTAATAGATAGCCGGTATAAAAACCATCAGTAATCAAAGTAACGTTAGCTTTGGGGTATGATAGTTCTGCAATTTTTGCTAAATTCATATTATTGCATAAAATTTATAAGAAGGCTTATTTTACAATTCAGTTTTATCAGCAGGAAAGCTTTAGAGATGTTCTTACCATGCTTCAGATGTAGGCAGCTGTCATTCTGGGGCCTGTACCTGTAGAAGATTGTTTTCCTTTAACAAATTTCTGTTACAGAGTTTTTGCACATTCCGAATAAGTTTGTTTGCTACAGTGTTACATGGATTTTTTTTGTGTGTGTGATTTTTTGGTTTTGTTGTTTGGGTTTTTTTATGGTTCTTATACCAGCCATTTTTTTCTTGGGGAAAACAGGGTGTTTCTTTATATATATTTTACAGGCAAAGAGGAGACCTCACTGATGCTTTTAGCCAACCTACTAGGCAGCTGTTAGTGTACAAAGAAACATCAAATACAGTGAGAAAAAATACAGTTACTACAAAAGGTCTGTGTAAAGTTTCCAGTGTCCAATAATACCACACAGTATTTGAGACATAGTTAGGTCTAAAGATGACACAACGCTGATTGAGGAGAAAAGCAAAGGTAAAACAGGACAGTGACTGCAGCAATGCGTAAGTTCAGCCAAAGATATTGATGCCATCAGGACTGCTGCTCAGAAAGGTGTAAGGGAAAGGAGGCATGGGTTGTGTGCATGTTCACAAGCTTACATTCCAAGTGAAATATCTTAAAATATCCATCAGAAGCAAGTGTTAGACAAAAGCTCGTAAAAATTAAATAGCGCAAGCTCTGGTTTCTAAAATATACCTGAGGTGAATGGCAAGTAAGAGTTTGTCATGGCCTACCTGATGCTGATTCCTGCAACTTTTCTCTCTTCCTCTTCTTTTTCTTCCCCTGAAAAATAGGAAAATTTATCATACTATTACACGCACAGAACTTTTTTTTTGTCGCTTACCTCACAGCAAAAGTCATCTGGACACTGAGAATGTTAGGAAAAAACCCAGTTATTTTCAGGGTAGCTTTTCTATCCCACTTTCAACTGGTTCAATGGTAACAAAGTTTGCTCTGAGCATCTATGGAGAAATATGCACATCAGCAATACTTGTATTTATATCCACATGGAATTACAATTTCTGGCAGTTTTTCAACTAACACGGGCAGCCGCAAAGACTTCTAAAAGACTAAAAGACTTCTCACACTCAAAAATCTGATGACACATATGTTGATATCATAATTTATGGCTCTTACAAGAACTCTTCACACGTTCAGATACTTACACTGTCATACACGGTAGGAGCAGACAGGGTGTTGAAAGTACCTAGGACGACCATGACTTGTCCCCAGGGTGCAAACCAGCCAACTAAAACTGTTCTGATAATGCTCGTACCTGAACAAAAGCCAAGTCTGGGGTGGCTGTGCCCGGAGAGCGCACTCTGCTCTAACCAAACAGCAGAGACTGAACAGCAGAGCATCCTCAGCTGAGGTGCAGGACACAAATGAATGCCTGGCAGCTGTCTTTCTGGGAGACCACACTGGCCCCAGCATGCCAACCTACACACTCAGCCTTCTCCTGCACCCCCATCTATGGAAATGGTCACAGCTCCTGCTTCACACAGTCTGTCAGGAAACAAAAGGTCAGCTTAGACCCACAATTTTAAACTTTAATCATCTTGCATCACCCTAACTACCACTCATATTCCTCCATATGACTTGTCTTTATTGCCCTGCATAGTTAGTGAAAGCTTTTTGTGCGTATTTTAAGAAAAAATCATATCCCTTTATATTTTAAAGAAGCCTCCAGACAGGCTGTAACAGAGGAGCTCTGGCAAAGGCTGGCGCAGTTGCTGTGAGCAGAGCTGCAGCCTGCTGCCCATCCTCTGGGCCCCCACTCTCATGGTTGGCAGCTGCATGTCCCAGCACAGAGCATGCCACACACAGTGGCCACAGAGTGGAAGGGCTGAGGTGCTGGGACACACCTTTCCATGAGCTAACTCTGCAAGGGGATGGGATGGACAGCAGGTGATGTGAGAAACCACCTCAAACCCCTGCAGTGCTCACTGACTGGTCGACAGCAAGTGAGGACTCCAAATACAGGCTATGGTGAAGCTCCAGCACATGAACTTAAGTAGCCTCCACTCTGCTCTGACAGTCTGGGCCTGCCTGACTCTCAAGCTCCTGTCCTTATTTATCCCAAGCCTGGTAACAGGGCTGGGCAGTGCCTTGCGAGCAAGACTCCAAAGCCAGGACCAAGACTAGAAGTTGGAAAGCACATTTCAAGGGCTCTGGGGAACTCACAGCAATATACTTTATCACTTGGGCATCAAGGCAATACTTTTTTAGAGAGGAAATTGCATTAGTGAAGATGTTAAAATGGAAAAGTCATGGGAGGAAAATTTCTTTTATTATCTGTATCAGGCTGACTTCAAGTGCTAAAACATAAACTGAAAGCTGATCTGAGATCTACCTATGAGATAACACCAGTGAAGGAATAGAAGACTAGGCTGAAACCTAGTTGTCAGCATTCCCAACTAAGATAGTTTCTGACAACTGCAGCACACACAGACACCTTCACGTTGTGAAAACACTGTGCTTCTCATGTCTATCACACAATTTTGCGTGACTGCTTTGGGTATCAGTAATAAAAACATATGAAAAAAGATAGTTTCAACAGTTGAATTACAATGTTTAACATTTTCTTTAAATTCCTAAAATCCTGAATAACCAGGCAAACCAAAATAGAAGAACTAAAACCAAACAGTATGTATTTTTTACTTGTACTGTTTTGTGAAACAGAAGAACCCCCAAGCACTTCTAACCCTCAAAATATTGGAGTAATACTGTGCTAAATTAATACAATTTCACTTTTTGACTGCTAAAGTTAGGAAAACCAAAGAGAAAAAAAAAAGATGATGTATATCTGAAAAGGTTTCAGCGATAAACTGTGCTCTCCTCTGATCACCGTCTGACCATCACTGCAGAACGTGTGCATTCCCGGAGAGGCAGAGGGGAGGGCTGCAAGAGGAAGCTAGCAGAATTCTTCATTGTAACATACAGGACTGGAGTATGTCAGAGCTATACTTCCACACAGGATGTAGGCTGGAAGCACATCAAAGACATAACTCATACGTGCCACCTCACACACTCCAAATGTCTGTCAAGGCATTTAAGAAACCGCAGGTCTGATGCTTGTGCTGTGTGGCATAGGCTGGGGCAGAACACGGGGTTCTCAAAGCCAACATGACCAGACATCACAGGACCATCTTGAAGCCTGATGTCCAGTAAGCACAAGCTGACAAGACTCCAAAGTGGCGTGATTTTCCAGCAAGTAAATTCAAGACAAGCAAAATCTCCTCATTTCTAGGGAGTCTTTCCCTAAGACCCTGTTTGTTCCCAGCTATACTTCAAGACAGCTCTATTGACACAGTCTGGTTACTGGAAATAAACCCTACCTGTGTAATGTCAGGACAGTTTACTGGCTGTGTAAAACACACAGAAAGAAGCTGCTAGGGCTTACAGTTGTGTCTGTGCTTACAGAACTGGGCATGCATGTCAGCAAGACCAGGGCATTTCCTTCAGAGGTAATCACATAGCTTCTGTGTTAACGCATTCTGTGACAGTTCCTACAGTTTCTCTTAACACTAGATGTTTAGGCACCTCAATCCTTAATGTCCAAAGACATCACTGAATTAGACAAAAACTACTGTCCACCTAATGCAGAAGGAAAACTGAGCCAGATATAGCATGAACGCTTCCTATCCCAGGAGATGGTGTCACATCTAATGGAGGGACAGAAAGGAGCCCAGATCTCTGGTTAGGATCAGTCTCTCAGGACTGCAGCTTCTGAGTTTGATATCATCACATTTGGCTACACTGGCAGCTCATTGTAGGCACCATAGTGTAACCATGCAGTGCAGGCTGTTTGATATTTAATTATGAAACAAGAGTAACTGTAAGAAAACATCTTAACATACATACATATATATATGTCAATAACAGCAGGCTCTACCATGAAGGTTACATATATGAGATTTGCACAGATGGACCATTCTGAATTACTTTCAGCTAAAGTTCAGTCTGCATTGAGACCGCTGGGCTTGCAGTTCTCTTGAAAGCAACACACCCCTTTTTTTCTCAGGTCTAAGAAAGATTTTTGGATAATAAGTGATCAAATAAAAAATGATGGAAAATTCATAGCTATACAGTACAACATGAGCTTCCAGACAGTACTGGCCATTGTCTTAGGAAAAAAAAACTTTCCATATTATTTTTTCCCCTCAAAAACTGTGAACTTCATAAGAAGCATCTCAACAACAACAACAAAATCTCAAGTTTTCTGGGTGCTTGAAGTGAAAACAAATATAAGGTTTATGTTATATGTATGTTCACCATCCATTCATCCAGAACTTTCCACAAGTTATAGAGAAAAAAAAGAAATAGTAATAATTTTTAAAATTACAAAAAGAAAGTGAATTTTGAAAAAGAACCTTCAAGTGAGTGACTTACATAGTTGTCTCTTGCAGACCAGCCTGGATAAAGCTGCATGTGTAGCTGCCTTTCTTTACGAGCTAGTTCATAATATTTTGCTTGTTCTTCACGGGAGAGAGCATGCCACTGCAAACAAAATAAACACAGCTTTAGACTAGGAACTAACCTATACCTAGGCAACAGATGACTTGCTCAAGTGTTTTAGTGACTTTGATTCAGTCCTTCCCCACTGCAAAAATGAAATTCATTAGCAATTACAAGCACTTGTGTTTATTAACCGACTTTCAGGCATTTGTCAGCTCTGCAACTGCCAAGTGCCTTGAGCAAGACAAAAATTATTTATGGAAACAGGGCTCACCAAATAATCTGCTCACAGAACCATGCTCTCCCAACACTACTTAAAAAAACCAACAACAAACAAACAAAAGCAAACCCCAACAAAAAAAACGGCAACAAAACCCCATCCTTTAGCTCCTGACAGAACTGAAGGGGTTTGTGCTGCTTTTGAAGGGCAGCAATCTCCCCTTGACAGAAGGGTCTGCTGTCTTGGTTTCAGGCAGCAGCTAGACACAAGTTTTCAATTCCAACACAGAAGGCTTTCTGGGCACTAGTACTCCCGTTCCAAGATCAACTTTCAAGTATTGAACTTCAAGGTACCTGCTTTCTGATTGAAAAAGAAAATGGCAACTGCAAAAGTTTCTAAGATAAAGAAATCACAGAATGACAGTCTTACAAATTACATGAGTTGACCTTTGTAACCAAGCAGGACTAAGTTTCCTGGTTTCATGTACTTAAAAATAGAAACACCTCCCTCCCCCACCAAATGCAAACAAAAAACCTCACAACTTGAAAATTTGAAAAGGCACCAGCTACTTCAGTATCTAGTAATTTTGTTCTTGTTGAACCTATCATAGACCTGAACCAGAAAGAGTAAAGGCCTTTTATTTAGAATTAAGTTCCACTGCTGCAGCATTAGATGCATCTTCTTGTTTGACAATATCCATGGGGAAGTGAGGGGAGAAGAAGTTATTAAAAAAATCCAAAAACCAGACAAAAATCATTAAGAAATCATTAAGACACCCATACAAGAATAACATACAGAACTAAGATTTCAGATCAGATCACATTTGTATGATTAATATGTCGTTTGTTTACACATCAGAGGATGTGAACTAAAGCTCTTGTCTGCCTTGACTTGGCAATGTGGATGTGTTATTGAGAGCACAGCAGTTCAGCCTGTCTGCAACTCTCAAACTCCACATGCACATTCAAAAACTGGAAGGTAGCGACCACAGTGCTGTGGCATCAGAGAGCCCAGCAGCGCACAAAGTGTCAGCTCATGAGAAAAGAGGTGGTTCCTGCTCTGGGTAAATAGTGACCAATACGACTGAACACAAAACACTTGACAATAATTAATCTCCAAGCAATTGTATTGGATAACTCATGCATCGTTTGCACCACAGGAGAAGTGGAATTTGAGGTACTTTCATGGAGAACAGTAACTTGAAAAGAGGAGTCCAAGCTGCAGAAAAAGCAGGCAATGGAGCTCTGAGGCTTGATTTCTTACCAACACAGAGATAAACAAGCCACTGCCCTTGTTCAGGCCAAGAAAACTAGGCTGACATACTAAGCAACTAAGATCAATCATCTGGGACTGCCGTCACCTGTAAGAGTAGTTCACAGATCACAGAATATTGTGAGTTGAAAGGGACTCTCAAGGATCATCAAGTCCAACTCTTAAGCAAATGGCCCATACATGATCTTAGAGACTTGCATGAAAGCATGGAAAAGGCAAGCACCAAGATGTCCTTTAAGGGGAGGTAACAAGAACAACAGAAAGCAGAAGACTGCACGAACTGGGACAAGTACCAATAGATTTCTGCTCTGTTTGGAGCACGGAGTCTTCTGACTGTAATATAAAAGGAGCACTTTAAGGTCATGTACTGATTTCCCGTTTAAAAGCACAAGGTTTTCAGAGAGTCTCAGTGCCTCTCAGTACTGCCTTGGTCAGTGATCAAAAAGAGGTATTCACTGGGAATTCAAATAATCCCTACTCAAACTCAGATTGATACAAAAGTCACCCCTTTTCTCATTTCTGGAAGTCAATTGCAAAATGGGTATTTACCTCTGCTGCCTTCTCTTGGAAGAATAACAGTGGCAGAGAACACAGGCTGTACTGTGAGTTGGCCTCCATAGGGTTCTTCTGAGCATGGAAGGTTCAAAACACAACTAAAATGCCACAGAAACAAACAGCTCTCAGCAAGGCTCTGGTACCTGTACTGAGATCATCAGTACTCAGCTGATGACTTCACAGACATTCAAATCTTGACTGGACAGGTTCCTGAGCAACCTGACGTAACTGGACCTGCTTTGTGCAGATGTTGGACTACACGACCTCCACGGGTCCCTCCCAACCTATATAACTTTACAATTGGACCACAATAGATTCACTTTTGAGTTTCATCTCCTGTGGCATCCAGTGTTCATCTTTGAATGATCCCTTCCTGCTCTGATAGACACCGGCCGAAGGGAGGACCTAGAATGTGATTAGAATGCTCCTTCATGTGTGACTGAGGGTATTTCATGTCTGAGCTGCTGACACCATAACATGAGTGGAACAGACACAAACTTGATGATGTTGCTAATGCTGAAAAAAGAAAATAAAGATACTGCTTTTATTTTTGTTGCGTGTTTTGTCTTTTATAGCTAATTTGATAGTTGCAGATCAGTTATCACCTCAAGCAGAAAGTCAGCCTTCACACCCAGCTAAAGGGAAACACAAATGAGCAGCACACGTGAGCACTCACAAACCCTCCTGTACATACCCTTCTGCCAAGGATCTGGTTGATAGCTGCACTTTCTTTCAGAGTACACTCTGCTACAACGTTTGCTCTCATTTCTTTCATGTACAACATGAAAGCATTCAGAGGTTTCTTAATATGAGGTCTTTTTGGCTCTTGTTCTTTTCTCTGTTCGTGCTGAGGCTTCCTAAAACGTGGTTGGGAAAGGGAAAGGAAATTTTAAAAAGTGTTAATTTGCTTCAGCCTAAAAAGATCCAATGGAAAATTACTAACTTGTGGTAACAGTAGCACTTAAGTAGTAAGAATGAGAATTTCAGTAGTCATGTCCCATTCACTTTCATATCTTAATACTCTGGGAGGACATCAGGTTGACATTCTCTAGCAAGTAATGTTTAATTTGTGAATCTGCTCCAAATTCATCACTTGTCTCAATTCTCTTTTTGAAAGGCTATCCATGGTACCCTAAAAGATCACTGCCACAGGCAGGAGAATAGCTTCTCATCCCCTTCTTTCCTAGGCCTTTTGCCTTTGAGTACTAAGCAATGAGACTGCTTTTTTCTAGTGAATTTTGCAGGTAAGAACTTTTGCAGCAGGAGTTCATGAGTTCACACTCAAGCACCAGCCACAGCTGGACAGGTCCATGATTATGACTGAATCAGGATGGCTGTTGCCAACAGCTTAAAAGTGCTGGACTGGAATGAAAAATGGCTTCTCATTACCCTTACCAAACAGCAGCCCACAGTTCCTGTTTTAGTTATAGGAGTTAAAATTCAAAGAGGTCATGAAAGACAATTTTTTAAAACATCCTTGACTCTTCTTCAGATAGAGTTAGTTCTCAAATATTTATTCATCAAGGGCTAGTGCAGAAAGGCAGACTCACACATGCATTAGCTCACTGTCGTTGTGCAGATGTTCTTGTTTTACTTGAGGTGTTACAATAGCTGGGTGAGGGATTCCAGTTGTGTGAGGGCCTGGAGGACCAGGAATCATGTGATGTGAAAACCTAAAAGAGAAAACAAAGCAAGGTCTGTAGCCCCACTGAAGACAGGCATCAAACACATATGACAGCAGCAGGACACTCTAAGAATGCAAATGCTACGGAGCTTGCAATGAAGACAATTCATACAGAGCACATGAAAAATATTTGGCTAAGATTTGTGCATTGTAGCCCAATTATTCAAGAAAAACTAACAAACAGATTTTTGATTTAGAGAAGTTATTTTATTACCTTTCAGGCAAACACTTTTAGCAATGCACACAAGAAATATTTAATGTTTATACTGTTGCACTGTCTAGAAATAAAAATACACATTTCTTAACCAAAAAAAAAATATATTTCCACACCAAGATATAAACATTCTTGAAATATCCACCACCAGCCAATGCAAAGGAGGAAACTGCCATGCAGAAACAAATAAAATGAAAGAAGAGTCTTTTCAAGAAGTCCCGGATGGCTCTCTTTACTTTTCAAGGTACTTACGGTAAAAGATTTTAACATCACTTCATCTGAACCCACTATTCTTACCTCAAATGCTTAAAATAAACTTTCAAAACCCTGCATCCTGGATGAAGGATGGGAATAGGGAGAGATTTTTGTCCTAATTAAAGCTTCCTTTCATTTGTACAAGAAGGAAAATGGAAAATAAAACCAAAATACCACTAACTGAATAATCCCACCCTACTAACCCAGGTCATTCTCAAAAACAGCAGAGACAGGTCTTGAAGGTGCTGAGCATTGCAAGCTCAGATGCAGCAGAAAACCTGCATGCTGTATTTTAAGCGGGTGGAACGTACTGTTAACATCAAAACCAAGCTCATGCTCCAAAGTTTTGCTGAATGAGTGATGGCTAAGGAATGGCATCCAGCCTCTCCTTTTACCATGCCTTAGTCCTCTTGTTGCCCTTTTCCTTCATGTGATCAAAATAAAGGAAACAGAAAGCCCTGTAACCAAATCAAGTGATTTTATCATGGAGAAAGAATGGGTTTTCTTCCCAATCACCCTGACAGGCACATGCTTATCATTCTCCTGTAAAGAAGTGAAGAGACAGTGATAATCCAAAGGAGCCCACACACAAAGAGGCAAAAGGACCTACCACTTATCAAGTGGCCTGCCTTAAATCCCTGTGCAAGAGGATGTGTCTTCTACAGGTCACAGAAAAAAACCCCAAGAATTGTATATCGCAACCTCGTGTACGCCAAGCACAGGATGCAGAAGCTGTCTTTAGAATGCGAAAGCAGAGCATAGGAGGTCTGGAGTGTGTCATGGCCAAGTCTCAATTAGCATTGCTTGCTTGCACTTAGACATAAAGACACAGTGCCTGAGTCACACACCAGTACAAATACTGTGCTGGCATCCCCTGCCATTAGTGGCTTTGGGCTATGAAATACCTACTTGCGAGCACGTTTCCATACAGAGCATTACCTACATGATTCAAAGCTAATTACCAACAACTTTGAAATTGGAACTAGAGAACGCAGACTAGAGTGACAATCCACCTGGCTGCATACTGACATGAGCAAAACCCAAGGATGCTATGCACAACACTCTGTGTTGCATCTAGAAATGAACTAATGACTCATTTCAGATGAAACAGCTCAATTAATTGTTGACAATTCACTGGTGCTCCTCATTGCAACACTTCAGAGACTGACAAGAAAATGCTGAATGAGACCAGTGTGGGATCCAGGCAAACTGCATATACACACATAAGTTAAACAAAAATGTATGCATAAGGGTTTAGCTGACTGAAAAGCAAGCAAAGGCAGACCAAGATGCAAGCGGAGGAGCAACTTGCCCTCTAATGCCAGCAGTTACTCCCCAGTCAGTCATTCACCTCCTACACCTACCTGGACATGGAAGGGTCGACTGAGAGTGAGGATGGATAGGGCTGCCTGAATCCACTCGAGATGGGATATACAGGCTGACCTTGCCTGAGGTCACAGAAGAAAGGAACCCATCAATCATACGATATGGTATTCAATGGTTACTCTAGAGTTACAAGCTCTTGATGGGAACTCAGTCCTAGTCACAAATAAATAGTAAGAGCTAACACTTTCAAGAGTTCTGCTAATGAAACTAACGAGTACTTAAATGCTTTGAACTTTCTCCCTTGCTATTGAAAGATTCCCAATCTAAGTTTCCACTGGGAAGGAAAGCAAGACAACCAGCCTTCCTCCCCCAGGGCACACACATACATGCACATTCCTCTATCTCTGTCCCTCTCTCACCTAGTTTTAGAAGCACTGGAATCAGATTTGTTAAACAAGCTCTTAGGAAAAAAGCATCTTATTCCAAATAGTTCTACTGTAGATCAGAGCGAGAACACCAGATGGTGAATTATTAAGCTAAAAAGCCTTTTGAACAGTTTTATTAAGTTTTTGAAAACTTAAGACTTTCTCCATTAGCATATGCTATAGTGAGGTACAAGTGGACAGCTTTTCCAAGTAGAAATTTATTTGATAAAAGAACTCCAACCCAACCACGTAAAAGGCCACAGTGACACAAGTCTATCTTACTACTTAAAGATCAAACTTTGCAGTTCAGTAAGAGAAGCTTGTGTGAAGTTTTTGCCTCCTTTATACTCCCACATATACAGAATATTTTGCCACCAGTCCATCATTTGAGGTCTTTAATTTTTATCATCATCACTACATTTTGATTACTTTCAGTTTCCTATGGTTCAGTCATGACTACAATGAACACCCTGGAGTAGCACGCAATGGTAATGCGAGCAAATACCAGTTCAGCCCAAACACCTCTACCAGCCAGAGGGACACCACACACATCAATCCTATTCAAACAGATGCTTATCGACTGGTCAATCAGCTCTCGGATGAGAAAAAATGGAACCGGGCCTTTGTAAGGTTCAGGACACAGGTTTCACTCTTGCAGCATGTCACTGGAAATGAGCAGTGCTCGAAGGGAAGAGGAAATGAAAAAAAAAAGTTGAAGGAAGTCTCAACAGTGCTACCTCACAGCAGGGAGCCGTAGCGTAAGGGACAGCTGAGTATGTCCCGCTGTTGGTGAGTGCTGCTGAACACATCTCCGAGTCTTGTAAGGCTGGATCTTGTCTCTCCTCTTCTTTCTCTTTTCCCTCTTTCCCTCCCCCCAGCTTCTGCACCAAGAAACCATTCAGAAGAAATGATTGACCACGTCTGCAAAGCGCATGCTAGCAACTGCCTGGTGGCAGTGGAAGTGAGGAGACAGCTAAGCAGCAAAATGAGGAGGGGGGGAAATGTTAAAAAAATAGTCAGACACTTCCATATTTTAGTTTGGTATCTACTGATTATTTGTTCCAAAAAGGCATGTGGCCTTTCCTGAAAGCTATGCCAGCAATACAGCATTTCACCATCTTCTGCTCTCTACTTTCTGTGCCTGTTGTCATCTGGATCATGTTTCCCTCCCATAGAGACATTAAAAAACAAAAAAATCTGCATCCCTCATTGCATGGGCACAGACTAGTCACAATACAGATTCTAAAGCACTGAAATTGTGGCTCAGTTTCCTTATTCCCTGCTCCAAGAGAACTGAAGTTAAGTACATATCTACCCCAAGTAGTCATGAAGCACCCTGCCAAATCTATTACTCCAAAAATACCACATTTCCTCCAAAAGGAAAATGACACCCTGAGTGGCAGCAAGAGATCACGAGAGTGCTAGTATTAGCAAGAGCAGCAAGATCTCCCAGTGACAGAGGCTTCTCTCCGTACAGAAACTGTAAAAAGCAGCAGACTACAAAAGTTTGTTCTCCATTTGGGGCAGTTTCAAGATTTCCCGACACATACACACTTCAAAGTTCCTTCCTACCTCCCCTCTTCTCAGTAATTGCAATTTTGTTTATTAAAATTTACATTTAATTCCTTGAGAACTGTTTTCTGCTATATTTCCAAAAGCTAAGAGCCACAAATCTGAGCCATAAGAAACATACAGGCTTCAAAGGGAAATCTACACACTTCAATTTTTGTACGTGTTCAAAAAACAGATTCAATTCATTTCAAAGGTCGACATTTTTTCATCTTTTCAACTAAAATAAAGTAGGAATTTCTTACTGGAATGACATTATTTTGTAAATGCTGCGATTGATTCAACAATAGCAAACGGTGTGAACATGCACCTGTCTGAAATGAAGCTAAAAAATCTTACCAGCCAAGAGGTGGTGTTATCTGTCCAACCCCCCCTGGAGACAAGGGATAGAAGGTAGGGAGATCAGGAGCTGGAGGATGCCTGGACATGCCTGTTAAAAAGCACAGAAGAATGAGTGACTTTCCCCTCAAAACACTCCATATATGACCTACAGTTCCCAGCTGATACTACAATGGAACTAGTGCTCTGGATAAGGAATAACCACCTTCCTGGTTAGTGTTAGAAGCAAAAGACTCCATGGGCCACCTTTAAAACAATTTGCACACAATACTGCAATTCAAAAGGAGATACCGGAAAAAAGAACATGGAAAGAGAAAATAAACGTATGGGTAAAGACCTGTGCAAGTTTAGATCTCCTGTGAAGTGCATTAGGTGCTACTGTCCTCTCAATGGTCTCAGCAAACCCGACTGGATCCTGAGGACCTCTTCTAACACATCATGAAACAAGGGGAAAATAAAGCATTGTCAAAGAGGCAGCACAGCAGGGCTATTAGATTAGGTAAATTGCTACTTCTATATTTTCACGGGTTCCCTTATGGATTCACAGATTTTGGAAACTTGCTACCACAGAGGATCAGTGGTTAATTAAGAATCATTTTCAGGCCTGTAATGGTCACACTTGATATGATTCATTTGGCTTCCAATTGTCACTCCAGTTCCAACTAAGCTCTTCATCAAGTTGACTCCTGTGGGCTCCAAGGTCAATCTGTTTTGCAATAGTAGTATTTCATGGAAAAATAAGAGTCCCATCAGGAATGATCCATCAGCTCACATTCCCCAGAACACAGAGTCCTACAACTGCAAGAATCACCTCAAGATTAAAGCTAATCCTCATCCCAAAAGGGTCTGTGGTCTCCATTCTTCACCTAAACCTTGTGCCCCCAGGAGACATGGAATTACAGTTGCAGAGGCCACAAAGACATTGGTTTATTTAAATGTGTTTGGGGAAGAGAGGGTGAAGCAGAAGGAATTGTTAAGTCTACTTCACATGTTAAATCAGCTGCTTTAAAAGGGTATTAAATATTTATGTGGTGACGCTCCGAAGGTCCGAGACTGAGCGTGTGCTACCTTGACACTTAGTTTATAGATTGCTGTTACTGATTTATTTTCCTCCCAGTTTATATTTAAATCTTCTGAATTTAATTACAAGATTTGAAGAATACCTGTCAGCACCATGTACAGGAAAGCATGGAAAATAATACCAGTGATGTTATTGTCTCAAAAAACCTGACTTTTCAGACTTGGAACCACAACCTGAGTGAGTTGGATTTCTGACCAGTTATCTTTCCAAAGGTGTAAAACAGCTGGTAGCTGACAGGAAAGGAAACACTTTACATATCCCAGGGCTTTTACATGAGAGGGAACACTCTTTCTGGGTGGTTAAAAAAAAGAAAACCAAACAAGGTGTAAAAGAAGCCCAGCATCTCATCTCTCACATCTCTGGTGATGACTGATGCTCCTGGAAGTGACGACATGACCTTGCCCCTGCCAGACCAAGTTCTGCACAAGGAGCTGGGCCATTTCTTCTGCAGAATCTGCAGTTCTGACCCACAGAGACAACACTGCTCTCTCTTAACTAATGCACAGTTGTTATTGCTAATCCAAAACTTCTGGCCCCTTGTGGAGGGCTACCAGCACCTAATGTCCACAGGAGCACACACAGTTACCATACGGCCAGTGCCCTCCAAAGCAAGTTCTCTGGAGAGGGTTGAAGAAAAAAAAATTATAAAAAATAAAAGAAAATAAAGAAGTGACTGCCTTTAGGAAGGTGGTGCTGTGTGTCCATCTCAAAGTGCCTCGGGTGCAAGAGGCAGTGCTGAGGGCAACCTGCTGCAGACCCCCTTGTTGGGGGATTTTGGTGGGAGGAGGGCACCCTCGCATCAAGGCTAGGGTACCAGGGCAGTGCCTTGTTCCAGACCCACAGTGGGAGGCAAGGACAGAAACAATGGTTGGAGGCGTTTGGCAGAGGACCTGAGGAAAAAAAAAAATCCTCTCTGCAGCTACTGCATGGGCTACTTCACTGCGGCTGCTCCCACACGCCGGTGGCGCCGAAACAGGGAGCATGGACGGAAAGACCACACACATCAAGGAGACCATCCCAGACAAAACCAGCAGTCTCCAGCCTGCATTATCCACATCATCCATGGCCATCTTTGCCAGACACTGAGCAAAGGGATCAAGAGCCCATTCAGGAACACCAGAGGGCAATGACCTTTGTGCCTCCTGGCAGAGCCCCTCAGCAGGCTTGCACTCAGGGATGGGGACGTGACTGGTGGGAAGCTGGACAGGGCAGAGGGTAGAGAAGCGGCAGAAGAGAGGATGTGCAGCAGAAACAACAAACCAGATGTTGTTCAGTTGGGGTCTGCCATACAGGAATACAAAAATAAACTGGAGTAAAGGCAAAAAAGTGGGGCACAGGAGGGCAAACTCATCATGCAGTAAGCAAAAACCTCTTGAGCTCACAAGCTGCAGCAGTGGGTTGTGCCCCAGCTGTCACAGCCAGCTTCAGCAAGAGGTGGAAATCCCATTCTCTTAACACGTGGCACCCCTGGGATTTAAAGGAATGAGTGTGAATATCCTTCTCCTGGGCACTGATGCAAAGGAGGAAGACAAATGAGGACAGGAGGTCTCCATTTGCTTCTTCCAAGCCTGCAAAAGATATTATATGTGTATCTACAGGCCAGGCTTTCCAGGCAGAGTGCTTTTTGTATTCCCCCTGCCTAGAAAAAAACAAACAACTAACCACCAAACAGCAAAAAACACAGAGAGCCAACAGGCCATAGCATTTTCTAGATGTAGCCCATGTTATTATCTCCATAGCACAGCCAAAATAAAAAGTAGGCATTCAGGGAAAGACAGAACAAAAAAAGTCTCTCTCCCTGAACAGTGATGACTGGAAGCCTCTTTAAATAAATGGGACAACTGTGCATGTGGATGTGCATCCAGGTAAAACAGAGCTTCACGATTTTGTCAACTGAGTGTCACAGCACGTGGTGGGACATGCGAGCGCAGAGAGAGGCAGGGAGAGGCACCCTCCAGGACCAGTCACGGCCCTGACAGGCTTCCTGCCCATGCAGAGATATCCAGACTACAGTGAATGCCTTTGTAAACCCTCTGCTCTCTCTCCTTCCCTCCTCACCACCAGCTCTCCCATGCAGGCTTCTTCTCCTCAGGTGCTTACTCAAACTCTGGCTCAGACCTGCAATGGCCATTGCCAGTCCTCCCCTTGCACCTCCTCAACATCCATCACATCCCTCCCCAGCTCCTGCAATCAATTGCAAGCAAGCACACCATTCCCAGGAATCCCTTGGGTTCTCCTGGGTACTGCACAAAAGCTCTTGGCACAGGCTGGGCTTGACACCCTGGAGACTGTCTGATCTTCCCTGGGGGCCTGCAGACTGACCCTGAGCAGCGCTGGTCTGACATTCCCAGATGTGGATCTAGGAGGCTTTTGTGTTTGCTTTAAGGAGTCCTAGAGGTGCAGAGAAAACTGACATCCATGACTCGGACATGTAAAAAGATGTTTTCTGCAGAAGGCAGCCAGCACAAGAAGGATAAAAAACGTCACTTTTGTAAAGCTTTTACTTGCACAGGCTCAAAACTATTTTTATGGGAAATGCTTTGATTATGCCAACTGGCATATAGAAGAATATGGACAGCCAGAATACAAAGACATAAAATAAAGTGAAAGAAAAGGTTTCAATAACACCACTACTGAAGCACTTGTCCCCCATTTTTGGGAAGGTAAGGGATGGTTGCCTTTTCTATATCTGCATGCTGCAAGCCTTGGGCACCACATGAGATGGTGAAGACTGGCTGCCATTTACTGAGATTTTGAAAGATTTTGATGAGAAAAGCAAGCCCGAACTATCACGTTAGAAAGAGCATAAAAAATTTAGGCAGCCAAGTTAGATTATCAGCATTGCAGCAGAATTCCCATCTCTGAAAGCGGGCATATGCACCTGGAAGCCTCCCCCTAAAATATTACAAATAAAGCTCTGTCAGCAGTATGGAGGGCACCAGGAGCACCCTGCAGCCCCACCGTGCTGGGAAAGGATGGGCTCACCTTGTTTGGAGCTGACGTCAGAGGGGATGTGAGACGGGTGTGACCCCGGGGAAAAGTGCTCATCGCTGTAGGTGATAAGAGGGGTGAGGGGGTGAACCGCATGAGAAGGCTGTACCACGGGCACCTTGTTGGACTGCAAGAGAAGGACAAAAATTGAATTGTGTTAGTGAGGTGAGGCTTCTGTTTTGGAAAAAAAAAAAAAAAACCAAAACCAGACGACATTTCCAAAATGCTATTTTGAAATATTTGCATTACTGAAGTGGGGGAAACAGATGGACAGACATGACATTGGGGCTAGTAGATGGAAACCAGGTTTGCTGCCAGAATCGGCATCCTCAAACCACTGGCACCCGAGGAGGGATGCAGATATTGAGGAAATGCAGGGAAATGGGTGGGGGCCGGGAGCAGGAAGAAAGGCATTTGGGAGACATTGAGACAGGGCTGCGGAAATGGTAAATGGAGAGCTGCAGGGCAGGAGGAGCAATGTGCTGGGCAGGCAGGCACTGTGCACCAAGGCCTGTGACCTAAGGACAGCAGAGTCAGCAGCAGTGCTGGAGAAACCCTTTGGTTACAGGAACAGCATTTAAAAAAAGAAGGCTTAAAGTACAGGCTCGCCATATCTCCAGCCTTAAAAGCAACAAAAGCTTCATCAACTTCCCTCTTCGTCTCCACTGCTCTCCTGCATGGCCGTCTCACGGCACATCTGGGACAAACCCCCACCGTCACCAGAGGAATGGCAAGTTTGTCCCTTGCAGTTTTACACACTGGTTGAAAACTCTTGGTCTGTGTACCAGGTAACTAAAAGGTCACCCTTAGAAGCCTGATTTCATATATAAGCAGTTGGCAGTGGCCTCTCAAGGGGGTCAGTGAGAGGGGAGACCTGCTGAGCACATGGGGACAGCTGGGAGGCCTCTATCAAGGAGAACTCAAAGTGCTACAAACACCCGCGAGGGTTCTGAAATGGGTGCCATAAGGTGATGTCCGTGCTGGGAAAGATGCACACTTCTCACCAGCACTTCCCAGAGTACATAGGCACAGGGGAGGAGGCAGGCAGCATGATGGAAGAATCCTGTCCAAAATTACCCCCTAAGATCAAGGTTGCAAGACATCGGAACTCCTCAATCCTAATGAAATCCTACATTATTAACACTGCTTGAAACTCAGTTTGCTCTTTCCACAGTGGGACGAGCCATGGTAATGATGCCAGTATGTAACAGGCACTCCTCATTTGTACCCTGTCACTCTACCCTGCCCCTTAGCACAAATAATTATGGAACAAAGAGGTTTTTAATAAAACCCCCTCCAAAAATAAAGCTGTCCCTCAGACAGACACACTAGCAGCAGGGACAGCCTGTCAAACATAAGGAATTAAGAAAAAAAATAATTTAAGAGGCCAATGAAATTAATTTTCATTGCGTTCACCATTGAAATCCTGGCACAAAGCAGATGTTAGGACATAGCTCCATGCACAAGTCCATGATTTTTCTGGACTTCTGGAAGCAGACGGGTTATTAAATGGACAACTCAATTAATTGTTAAGGCTGGTAGGAGTAGAGGAAAGGGAGCAAACAGGAACCAGTGCAGCATTTTCCGCTTTCCTTGTTTCCAGAGCACCACCTTAAGGAACTTGCATTAGCAGGCAGTATCGTCTTAATGTCTGACCTATCCCTCCAGTCATATAGCTCAGAATCTGGTGCCATGAATTTTTGCTAAATTATGCTATCCTTGCTCTCCTCTTAATTTTACGGTTTTCAACACAGATTTGCTTTCCTGTGGGAAAGAGATAAGAACCTGAGGATTTTAATTTAAGCTTCGGCCTTGTCTTATATTTTGCAAGATGGAGAGAGAAAGCAGCACTAGTAGGTGTTTTAAAGCCAACAAGCATTAGGTCCGTTTTTATGACCAAATAATAAAAGCAATATGAATTCTCAATAATATCTATGAGTTGAGTTGTAAAGGGGATAGCTCAGACTGCTATTCATCTTCCCCATCCGTATAAATTCCACAAAAAACAGATGCCAACAAATTTCAGACGATTTACAAATCGGGCCTCAGTCTTTAGCTATGAGAATCGTGGGCCAACCCACCATTGAGCCATTACTTTATCAACAATAAACTGTATATTATGAATAAAGATAAGCAATAGATGTATTTAGGTCACACACACACAGCTGCTAAAAAGCATTAATTTCTCAAAATTTAGTAATTAACATTTTGTATTGTACTGGATGTAATTGTCATGCACGCCCCTGGTATCAGGGTTCCTTCTTTCAGAAATCACCCATTTATACTTAGAGCACGCCAATCCCTGTACCCTCTCGCTCTCCAGCATCCTGCAGATTTTATTTTATTTTCTAATTCTCAGCACCTTATCCCCTAAGCCCATGGCAGCGGCTTTCAACGGGCGAAGGAACCGTGAGAAGTCAGGAGAAAAGCAAACCGCTTGTCAGCGGGCTTAAAATTAACATATAAACAGGCCATATCTCCATTAAGAGCATTTGGGGGTCTGCAGAGCCAGAAACCGGGAGGAAAAAAGTAACAATAAATAATAGCAATAATGCAAAGCTTCCCAGCCTGCCTGCCTCATGCTGCTCTGGGAAAACCCAGGGAGCTCTGGCAGCTAAATCTTGCTGGTCACCCCAGCATGACACCAGACGGGCTCGCTGGGCACAGGCTGAGCCTCTCTGTTCCCTCTGGTCCCACCAAGATGGCCACAGCGATTGACAGCAGGAGGACACACAGGGTGACACATGCAGGACAAAACCAGGAGGAGAAAGGCCTGGTGACATATTTTCCAAAAGCCCTATGGACCTGAAGTGGTTCTGCCACGGCACCTGCCCTACAAGGCAACCCAGATGGGTTACCTGGGCCTTCCTCACAGAGAGGGTTCAGGGCAGGAGACCAAGACCTTGTATGCAGACCTGGATGCCCCTCTTGCCACCCTCTCAGCCCTCCCAACCCCAGCTGAGGTGAGGGATTGTCCCCAGGCACGCCATCCAGTCCCATGGACACTGCCCTGCACCCTTTGCCCTGAGGACATCTGGACTGGGGATGTTGCCAAAGCCCCTTCCACCACCTATTGCTCACAGTGGGCACTACTGCCCCACTGCCGCTTTCCAGGGCTGTGAGGCATGGCCAAATCCTGCCTCACACTGAGGTACAAGACTGTGCTGATGAGACTGCTTCTACTGCATCCCAGTCCTTACCCACTGGCTTCCTCCACCCACAAACATGCCATCCCTACTACATTTGTCTCCTCAAATCCTCCGAAGACAATGCATACAGCTGCAGAAAAACTTGAGAGACTGACAGAGACATGATCTCGGTCAACATGACCTCCATGCAGGGGGAACTCCATTCCCCGTGGCTTGCTGAGCACCTGCTGACCAAGCCCACAGCCACCACAGCTCTCCCTGGCACACTGGTGACATTTATATCTAATACAGGCATGGTCCACACAGCCCTTTTTTTCCTCAGCACAGCCTGAAAATCTGCAGAACCTGATCAGTCCACACGCCTTCAATGAGACAATTACATAATTACACACTGTCCTGTGTGAGGTTTTTCGGTATTTCAGTACAGGAATTATACTTCATCCACCCACCAAAATGTAGCATTTTGGTGCAAGTAGGTACCCAAGCAGCTTCTAAAACCACAATAAAGTGAATGAGGATGAAATTTCCATTTCCATTCTCATTTCCAAGACAATCTGGAGAAGCTGAACATTTGCTGAAGCTGTCCCTAGTACAGCTCTGATGCGGCGTACATGGTGTGTTACCACACCACGCCACTGAAGTTCCATTCTCTGTGCCTAAGCTTCTTCACATGACCTGGAAAGTAAAGGAAATGGGACATACAGCATAGCTCAAGATATGCAATTTGGAAAAAGTAAATAACTAAAAATGAGGACCTGTTGTTTACCACCTGAAGACCTCCTGTTATGTTTTAGGACACCTTATCATGCATGTGTGACCTGTTACGAACATTAAAGGCTAATGGGAAAGGGATAACCTATTCCTGTTGGCCTGGGGACACACAGCTGTGCCCCAAAGCACTCGGCTCAAAGGGACACTCCTGAGTGACTCAACCTTGGTGGTCTCCTTCTCAGAGACCATGAGGCCACCAGGGCTCCAGTCCCAGAGCAGTCTCGCAGCACAGACCACGCCAGCATCCTTTGGGAACTGGCCTCTCTGCGGCCGTCCCTGGGGCACTCTTTCTCATCAGCTTGGCCTTTCCAGTTGTTCTCTTATTTCTCCCACACATGTTCTCTCAGGCTGAAGTGAGGCAGTGCAGGCAGGGGACAGTCCCCTGAAGGACACCAACAGGACTGGCAGAACATACATGTACTGGAAACAGCAGAAGCCAAATTATTTGGCCAGTTAGGGCTAAGATGAAACTGCTATTCAGTTTTATGACTGACCTGAAAAAAACCCCCCAAATCCCCAGTACAATGTTGGTGGGCAAAGGGTAAGAGCTTGCAGGGAAGAGGGCCCTGACCCAGCAGTAGGCATTATCCCAGCAGGAGCTTTGCTATGCACCGGACACCTGTTTAAAGCTATTGCTGTGTTAAAGTAACGCAGGAACAGGTCAGTATAACAGCAAACACTTCCCTTGCAAACAGCAGTCACAGTCTGCAAGTGGTAAAGCTTGAACCTACTCAGGCATTTTGGCCAGGGCAAGGAGCAGGGTGAGAAATCCCCTGGCTGTGGCACTGGCAGAGCTGCTGCCACATGGCTGGGTGACCCCTGCGAGTGCTCTGCACTGGCAGTGCCGCACCTGCACTCACAGAGCCACTCGCCATTTCAGACACGTGCCTGCCCTCTCATCCAAGAAGCACACTCTGAGACAGTTCAGATTAATCTCTGGTGAGTTGGTCGTGAAATGCTGCAGCTCATATTCAGTCTGAATCCAGTAAGTTTTCCCTCATTTTTGAAATGTTTCCAAAGAAAAGCAAGAGTCCAGAAAAAACCAAACCTCAAGCCCTCCCCAAACAGCCAGCTCATGCTTCAGTGAAGGCCCACACCTGTAAGGTATCCTATATGCAACAAGTGTGCAAAAACTATAAAAAGCCTGAGACAGCCACGGCAAAAATGCCTGTAGGTCAGCGTTGGGCGAGGCAGGCAGCTGGGAGCTCCTGCTGGAGCTGGGGCCACCATTTGTTCCAGCTGCTGCACAGAGAAAGATATTAAATTAATGACCCTTCAAAGGACACGCATCTACAAAGGAGGTTGCAGGCAGGCAGGGAACTTTGCAGAGAACCATGAGGCAAGCAAACCTCTGCAACATCCAAAGAGGTACTGGGTTGGTTTTTTTATGTTTTTCCTTTTTTCTTTAAACACAAAGTCACTTCTAAAAATCAAAAAAAAGGCCCCAGCCTGTCCACTCTTCATCTCCTGTCAGCAAGTTATGCACTGGTTACAAATACTTGCAAATGGTCTTCTCAATTAAGACTAAACTAAGTCAACTAAAAAAAAATTAAAAAAAAACTTAAGGATGAATAAATGCATGCATTGCCTTTCATTCCTGAAAGAGGGGGTCATTTGAAGAAACAGCTTCAACTTTTTGACAGCAAGTGTTAAATTTAGGGGGAAGACACAACAGATAGCTCCTCAAAAAAAAACCCACCACCAAAACATCTCCAAACCTTTCCACTACTGCTACAGCAGTACCTCAAAGTAAAAGGACCAAATGGTCCTGTTATTGTGGGAAAATTTGAGGCTACCTTGATCTGAAGAGACAAGAAAAATTCATCCCTTTTTTAGCCTATTCTCATTTCTGGAGCCCTGAAATCATCCTTAGGCTGAAGGTTTTAGACAGCAGTTTCAGCTGTCCTCTCAAAATACCAACAGCATTTTAATGGCTAAACTAACTCTGTATTTATGCCTTTGCTGATCAGCTGTTGTAATAAAAATGCAAGATCAAGAAGAATGTAATTTTGGAGCAATGTCAAAACAAGGCCTATGTCTGGGTTCATCATGGACAGGCTTTAGCAAAGGCGTACCAGTGGTGGAAAAGGAGGAGCTAACAGTAAGGTGTTTTGGCCAAAACTAGTTACCAGTAGTGGAAACAAGCTCATCAGCACCAGCAGTAATTGCAATTACTATTTGCCATGTCCCTGGGAGCTATTGTACAATTCCTTTTCATAGACAACTTTGCAAAGATGCAGCAAGGTCAATATATAGAGAGGTCAGGTTACTCCCCAAACCTTTTTTTAAAGGAAAGAGTTTTATGTCTAGCTTCTTTCTAGGCTCTTGACAGGAGACATAATTTTATGCTTAATTTTCTAAATCTTCTCCAATTCTTGGACAGTGCAATTGGGAAAATGCCAGAGTGGGTATGGTGGGAGGGTGCCTTGCAGCATTACTTTTAGCCTCACCTGAAGCTAAAAGGAACAGGGATAGGAAAGCATGCCCACAGGAACACACTGCTCACAGGAAACAGGGGCTTAGGAATACTGTGATTTATGAAAGACAAATAAAAATGGTGCAGTCTTTTAACCCTGCTTCACAACTGGGCAGCGGGAGGCCATTTATCTCACTGACCTTTCGTGCTTACAAACAGCAGGGGGGACACCCCAGGGACTCGCCATTTTGAGGAGGTGAAGTGAAATGCTGCACCGATGCTGATGTGAAACTTTACAGCTTTACAACTGCTAACACTTACTCAGAACAAAACTAAAATCAAAACCGCACGTGTCAGGGGGCAAACTGATGGCTTGACAGGGTCAGAAAAAAATCCTCCTGGTCCCCCTTTTCCTCACGTACTGTATTCAACTCTTCACCATGGAATTAAGTTGCACTTGGTGCTGGGAGTCAGGAAAGGGCAGAACAAGAAAGTTACTCTAAGTCACTCATTGAAAGTTTCCCCTTCTCCCCAGGACACACTGCATCATGAAACCAGAGGGAGCATACCAGGAGTCCTCAGAAGATGGAGAGGAGAAGCTGCCAGTACATCAGCAGGTGAAGGAGGCACCCAGGATGCTTGCTAGAACTTCCCATGGTTATTTGGAAGCAGGAAAAGTTTGTGATCTTTTTCCAGCTGGTCAAACCACTTTTCTTTTTGGGAAGCCCAGCAGCAAGTGGCTGTGTCTGCAATGCACAGGAAAGGCAGCTTCATGGCCAACAGCACCATGCCACAGTCCACCGGCACAAGGATCAGCACCTGAAGCAAAGGGGGTGTCATGGCTGGAAGTGCACAAGGCAATGTAGAAGGGCAGGCAAGAGGAGCTGGAGAAAACTGCTCTGCCTGAAGCCCAAAGGGTTGGTGTGCAATGAAAAATTCAGTGCAACAGCAAGGGGAGCATTGCAAAGGAAAGCATAAATGTGATTTGACAGAGCCTAGAATAAGTATCTATGTAGATGGATTACAGTCACTAAATTCAGGTTAATTGCAACGTTAGTGAGAAACCACCACTATTGGCTTGCCTACATTCTTGTCTTTTTCCAACTTTTTCACCCTCCCTCCCCTTAAATCTTGGAAATTAATATAGCACAACTGTGATTTTTTTTTTTTTGCTGAAAAGTTGTAATAAGCATTTGAGTTCCCTCAAGACAGCTTTAAAAACACGGGTGTTGAATCTCTGACAGAAACATGCTTTATTTCAAGTGTTCATTAAGCACTGCCATTAAGTAAGTGATTAAAGCACACCCAATATTAAAATAGCTTGATTAGAAATCCCCTGCTATCTCCATTTTCTTCTCTCCCGTGACTTCTTAATTTGTTTGTTCTTGCCTGCTTAGGAAGGTTGTCGGGAGACCTGGAGTGCTGGTGAACCATGTGGGGAGCCAGGCAGGTCTTGTAAGGCTCCAACCAGGGGAGGACAAGCCCACTTCAATTTCTGCGCTGCAAGTTCACATATACAGAGATTATACCTAGTTTTATGCAGCCCATTGGTTTTAGAAATACAACTGATAGGGCATTAAACTGGCAGAAAAGATACGTGCTCAGAAAAATCTTTCCCTGTTACAGTATTTTGCAATGTCTTATTTCACTCTCTAGACTCAGCAATGGGCTCTCTTGGATGGAGATTAACTGCCAGCAAACACTCCACGATTTGACAGCCAGTGCTTGTTTTAAGTTCCAGTTTCTGCAAGATGGTCCTTTACCTTTGGCCATCCTGAACAGCTAATCTTTTTCATGATGTAAAGACCAGCCCCACACCCAACAAGCAGGAACCTGGATCATCAAATCACACACTCAACCCCAGGAGTCTCTTAGCACTCCCAAAAACCTGATAAATGGGACTGCTGCCGCTACAAATACTCTGGATGGTGACACACCCTACGGGCCTTTACCCTGCACAGCATCCCTTCTTTTGCCTAGTGCATCCTTGTCACGTACAAGTAATCCCATCAGCTGGAAAGGTGTTTTCCCCTATTGTTTCCTGACCTGTCCAGAACCCTTTCTGTTTGTTACTGGCTAAAGAGAACAGAGGCCCAGCGATGTTTTAACAAACCCAAGCTTGAGCCTCTGGGCTGCAGAGTTCTGGCTTATTGATTGCTTCGACAATAAGGACAATTGTCCTAAGGCACCAGAGGAAGCCCAAGGGACATCAGAGAAGCCAGTGGCCACAGCCCAGCCACTTGCCAGGGGGGAACAGTCTTATGTAACAGGGAGCCTCAGTGGTTCTGGGTGGGGGGAAGGGGGCTGGAGTCCACCCTGGTGTCACCTCTTCTACCATCTTCAGCTCCTCCCTGGGGACAAAGCTGCTCTGGTTTCTGTCACCAGAGCTGTCTGCTGAGTTAAGACAAAGACACAAGCTTGTTTTGCTTGCCTTGAGGTTATCAGGATCCCTGCTCACAAAAACTTCAGCATTTTCTCTGGCATACTCAGACCCACAAGCTCATGTGCTTCTCTCACAGGCAGGGGGATGTGCTTCAGTCCGATATTCAAACCTTGGAAATGGTTCAGGCAAGTAAAACACCATCTACCACATAAGCACACGAGTGTTGTGTGAAGTGGGTTGTCCGACAACAACCTCTGAAGCCCAGCAGTTCTGTTCTGGCAGACAACATGCGTCACAGGATGGGATGACTTTTCCTCATCGGCCTCCTCAAGTCCCACAGGATACAGATCTAGGCTCCAGGGGGGAACCAAGAAAAAAATCCATCCTGCACCCTGGTGACAGGAAGATGCCTTTCGGCACTGCACACACAGTGGATCAAAAGTGCTTGAAATAGGACCTCTCTTAAATGTATTTATATTAAGTCTATGTTACAGCCTATTCAACACCATATGCCATAACAAAGACTATCAGAGGCCCAGAAAACTGAGAATTGGGTCAACTTCTCTCTGAGCTGCGGTTTTCAAGATACACTGAATAGAAGTGTTCTCGATTAAGAAAATGCAAGAGTATGACATGTATTGGGGAAAAAAAATCTTAGCTCTGACTTAAAGAAGGTAAGGGCAAGGGCTCGACACCTGTCCGAGCACCTGGGACACCTTTACGTGTTCAAAACCTCTGTTCACCGCAGCTAAGTTTGCAACTTAGAGGTTGACCAGGCAGCAACTTCTTACTTCTAGCAAAGCAGAGATCACGCTGGGCTGGTCAAGCTACCCAACATGACTGATGTTTTGGGACGTGCTCTCGCCTCATCTGCCCTCTAAAAACCAGGGGACGAAAAGAAAAAAAAATAGAAATGGATGTGACGATGGAGGAGCGACAAATTTGATGACATCAGTGACTCCTCTCAGCTGGCCTTTGCTCCTGGCAAGCCCTGTTCCCCACTGCACTGATGCTGCTTGAAGACTCCTGCAGGGAAACCAGCACCGAGGCCAAATCCCCTCTGGCTCCAAGGTGGCAGGAAGGGCTGCCCCAATTTGCCATGAGGTGAGGAGACCCTGCTGCTGGGATTTTAGCTTCTTCGGGGGGGTTTCCTGGCAGCAGTGGAGCAGACCTTAGCCCAATATGAAGTGCAGTGCTGACAGCTGGGGCTGCATGCACGGCATTAAGGGTGGCAGGGGCAGGCAGGGCTGGGTGGGATGGATGCAGGCGTTGCTCAGCATATGCCCTCAGAGGGGGTATCTTCTCCAAATTCGAGGCTCTCAGGCATCACTGACCCTGCGTATGCACTGTAAAAAGTTTTCAAGTAACTTCCTTGAGTCCGGCTAAACCGTATTAACAGATTTATCCAATAACATGCAAATTCAGGTTTTAATGAAAAATCTTAAGTCCCAGCTCTAAGTGATTTGGACTTTTCTGCTAATGGCATCGGCTAATGACCAAAGATTTAATGCATCAAGTCTTAGCATACATCAGTGCAAACAATATAACCATTTAGTGGAGGCAAAAAGTCATCTCATTAGACATCCATCATTGGATGTGGGCAAGATGGTCCAAAGGCTTAAAATAAAATATTCATTTTTAAACTTAAAAAAAAAAAAAAAAAAAAAAAATCCCTAAAAGCGTACAAATGATCAGGCCAAAAGTAGCAGTCTGCTAAAGCTTCACTGGGATTGAAAATGCAAACTGCAACGTGTATCTGGAGGTAAAACGCATTTGCAAGTACTTAATTTCAGCAGCACTGTTCTACAGAAGACAAAACCAATTTTAACAGGAATTAAAGCAATAGGGCCCTCCAGAAACAGGATGTCTCTTAGACAGGTTATTTGAACTATCCGTGGAAGGTCACAACAGGAATTATTTCTCTACCACATTGTGCAAGATGATTTCAGAACAAACAAAAGTGTTGAAAAGCTACTAACTTAATTTTATAGATCATTCCCATGAGGGTTTGTCACATCAATGAGGCACAAAAACATGCCCTAAAATGACATTTTTATGTAGCTAAAAATACAAAAATCAGAGCACACAGCTAAGGACAAGCAAAGAATGACCCGAACAAAGCATGGGCTCAAAGGAGCAGGGCTGGAAACACTATCTTTTGGCCCAAACCATTGAGGCTGAATGTTTCATTTGGACTCTTGAAATAAGGAGGAGCAATAAACCTACCACATAACACTGCTGAATGCTGAGCTACTGACACAAAACCTAAATGCCCATTATTTGTAGTCTTGTTTGCCAAAAGGCATCTTAGAAGACACAAAAAACCGGACTGACACCTCCCAGCCATGGACTGACAGCGAGAGATGACTCAGGTGAGGGGAGGACTGTAATTATAATTGACCTGTGCAAGCTGCCTGTTTGCAGGAGGAGTGGAACAAGGATATCCAGGTAAGATAGAGCACCCCACTATCGTGCCTGCAGGCTGTGTCTCCCAGAGCAGCTTAGGAAACCTTTTTTTCTCACTCCCCAAAAAGCAGATACAGCAACCTCATGGCAAACCCTGCCTCCAGACACAAAGGGAATTCAACAAAGGAGCCCTGAAGGGATGCTCCTACATCAGCTTTGGAGTTAGATCAGCCTCTAAGAGCTGCCTATCCCCACTGAAACACACACTTGTGACCTAGGGAGTCCTCAGGACCCAAAATGAAGCTGTGTCAGGGGACATTTAGGTTGGATATCAGGAAAAGGTTCTTCACCCAGAGGGTGGTCGGGTACTACAACAGGCTCCCCAGGGAAGTGGTCACAGCACCAAGCCTGGTAGAGTTTAAGAAACGTTTGGACACAAACTGGGGCCCATGGTGTGACTCTTGGGGTGTCCTATGCAGGGCCAGGAGCTGGACTCGATGGTCCTTGTGGGTCCCTTCCAACTGAGGATATTCTATGATTCTACGATTCTACGAAAATGCATCTTTCCCTGTGTTGGTGGCATTGGCTCTCCTCCGACTCCTCACTAGCCCTGTTCACCACCCATCCTTGCCTCTGCTCCATCACCCTGTACTTACCCCTGGGAAGCTTCCTGGGCCCCCTGGCCCTGCTTGGCTCGTTTAACTGCACAGCACCCTCAGGCTCCCCAAAACCAGGCGTTTCCTTCAGCTTTCAGGCCTTACCCATGCAGGTGCATGGCTGTCCTGGGCACACACCTGAAGACGCTCCAGTGGGTGGGGTGGCAGACCATGAGATGGGGGGAAACAGGAAGAAACATGGGGCTCACCTACTCCCTCTTCCCACCCCTCTCAATTTGGTCACTAAGCTCCTTCACCCACTTGGCCACAGGGCTTAAAAAAAGGTTGCTGGTATGCACAAGACACATGATGCCTTTTAAATCTGCATAGGATATTTCTGCCTGCTGCTAGACTTGAATTTTTTTTCTTTTTCAAACTCAAGAGCTGCCCTTTAAAATTTAAAAATCACTCTTAAAAGCAAAAAAACACACCCAGCCCACAACCTAAATTTTGTGCAGCAGGCACCTACATCCTCATAAAAGCCCTGGGCTGTGCTTTATAACATGGGTAGAAGTCTAAACATCGTAAAAACGAGCCTAAATTGCCAGATTGCCCAAGCCTCCAGTAAATCACCCTTCCAGATGGGCTTAGAGCTGCACATAGAGCCCCACTAGTAGCAACGGGTCACCCTGCAATTATATTTCAATCCTACTAAACTCAAACAACATTATATGAGAGTTATGCTCGACTGCATTAGAGGCACTTCCAAAGTTTACCATCACCCTGTCATTACCAACAGTTTGATTTTTCTTTCAATTAGTCTTCCCGTGTGCAATTAACTGCCCGCTCAAAGCATGGCAGAGGCCAGGATGGACAATTTCTTATCGTAACTACATCCCTCCTCGGTACTTTTCACTGCAATAAAGGCCATGCTTGGGAGAAACACTTTAGACTCTGCAAAACACCACTAAATTTATCAGACAAAAAAATAGCTCATGCCAGGAGGGCTTGGGGAAGCACTCAACCCCTCACCCCCCTCCGCTGCTGACAGGGCAAATGGTCAAGAATGCCAGAGATGCCCCAATGCAACACTAATCCTTTTCTTTTTTGGTGTGGACACACAAGGGATCTACATGAGACCTGCCCATCCCACACCCGCTGCTGAGGGGCAGCAAACCCTGGAACTGCTGCAGTGTCCAGCCTGGCCTGGCACTGGGGCTGGGCAAACTCTGCCAGTGACCCTCCCACCCAGCAACCCCTCCTGCTGCCACCCCCAGCCAGCAAAGTGGGCACATACTGGAGACCATTTTTTACTTGGTATTTTTCCCCTGCTCCTTCCCACTCTCTCTGGCTCTCCCCTGCTCCTACCAGAACTGGCAGACTCCTTCCCCGTTGCCAGCATTTCAGAGGCAAGGACCAGACCCTCACCTCTCCCCTGCACAGGGAGAAGACTTTTTAGCTGGATGATCTGAGGATCATCTGGCAGTCGGGCGGGACACACAGGCACTCCTGCTGCAGGCCCCATGGATGCTGGACACAGACATTCTGAGTTTGCTTGAGAGGCCACATGTCCACAGCCAGCCACACAGTTTGCCACGTTTATTTGCAGATGAGGCAAATTTTTACTGCCCCTCTTTTCAAGAAACAGGCTGGGAGACAGATTACGGGACATTCATTTCAGCTTTTTAATCAAGGAATCAAGTGCTCTGCTCTAAAAAATATATTTATTTTCTTCTCTATGGCAGAAAGTATCCTTTCTGATGGAGAGAAAGCATGATCCCTCTTACTTCTATTCTATATCTAGGATAAGGATACCTTAACCTCATTTGAAACCAAAAATTACCCCAAATTTCAGGCAGTTAACTTAATTCCACTATCTCACAGCCAAGACACTATTCACACCACAAAACAGGCAGAATTCCCCTTGCCTTTCTCAGTTTCAGCACCCGTGCCTGAAGACAAGGATGGCAAATACCCTGTTCCAACCAACCAGGCTAAGGACAGCCAGAGACAGGACCGTGAGCCATGGGGTGAATCCTTGTCACCCCGACTTGAGGGGTGCTCTCCCCCCATGCCCCCGAACTAGCATAGATGCAAAAATATGGCAGCTCATGTACAGAAGCAGAGACAGACAGGATCTGCTCATCAACAGCTCTTCCTTCCGCTCACCCTCCCAAACCTCCCTGTCCACGCACAGGCTGCTTGTGGGGGACAGCCAGCTCAAAGTGAGTAATTGAATGCCAGTCTATCAAAACAGTGAGAAAACAATATCCCCTCCCTGGAAGACACTGTAGATAATTTCACATCTGCCCAGGATTTTGGCACTCACCATTTTTATCAATTGCACAGAGCTAGGAGCTGAGAACATGAGGAGAGCAGCCCCTTGGTGTAGCACAGAGACAGAGCACAGCTTTTATCAGCATTAACTCTCTCACGCTAAGTCAGAGGAAGGAAATGCTGCCTCCCCCACAACATTATTTTTTTAAAAAACAACCACCTTTCCTCTTCAGAAGGGCCAGGCCAGGTGTTACATGCTCTCGACATCAAGCTAAGGCCAGGCTGGCTAATCTGTAGGTTCACTCGTTAATGAGATAAAGGATTTCAGTGTGGTGCCGCAGCCAGGCTGTGGGAGCTGTGGGCTGGAGGAGCGCTGCCGGCAGCTGAGTGTCACTCCTGGAGGAATGCCTGACCTTTCCCGGGGCTTTGATCATGCTGGCTCGCAGCGTGAGATAACCAGCCCTTTGCAGAATCCGGAGGTAATAAAAAAAGCAGCTTTGAGGCCTCGTGTTTTTGCAGGGAAATACTTACCTGTGTTCCCAGCATGCTGCCCAGTCCCCACCACCGTCCTCCCCAGATTTCAGCCACTTTACAGCCAAACCCATGGCTGTCAACTAAGGGAATCACGGAAAGCCTTCAGATGAGAGTTTTTAGCTCTTGTTTAATTTCTCTTAATTGAAGAGGGTACTTGTGCACTGTTCTTAGGGAGGATACAGAGACTCAAAAAAGAGCAGAGCAACAGAAGTAAGGTCCCCAATTAGTATGTGATTAAGCTGTAAGTAGGATAATAGGAGGAGAAATTTTGTATCTTATACAAACAAGATAGCGAAAGAGATAGATAAAAGCACGGAAGGGGAATAAAGCTTTATCCCCAGTTCCCCTCTGAACACTCAAGCCATATAGAAAGGAGTGGATTTAGCGAGGGTTTTTTGTTTGTTTGCAATTCTTTTAAAGGTGGGTGTCTTTCTCAGGACAGTTCATGATGGGCAATTTAAACAAGCCAGTGTAGTACCAGGTTAGTAAAGCATGAAACACCTGGAACCCTGGGCTGAATGTGCGGAATCTGTAAGTGATAATTAGATCAGTCTTGAATACTTCCTTTAATGAGTCTACACAAGCACCTTGTCCACCCAGCCTGCTTTTGGTTACCAACCTAGAGAAGCTTACAAGATCTTCTCAGGCTGGGGTTGTTTTTTGTTCAGTTCTGTTTGGGACACTGTGGTACAGTCTCTGAAGCTGGAGCTACAATTCCTTGATGCTCTCTGCAGGCTGTATATGAGGCACAGGGCTTGCTTTGCAGCACTCCTCAGCTGCAAGCAGGCTGATGCCAAACCGAGCAGACCTGGATAAGTTACCCCTCTGGGGGGGGAAAAAGTTGTACTCAGCTACGCTGTCTTCCTCACGGGGTTAACTATGTAGATTTCAGATGCAAATTTTACTTTAGGGCAGGCTTTATGGTATTAAGATTCTCTTTTTCAGCCTTCTGAAATTTCATATGTATACATGCTAGAGCTCTCTCATCTCTCTTAATTGGGTTTTGTGGAATTTCAAGGCCTGGGGGCCAAGAGGGGAGGGCTGCTGATTAAAGCACACTATGCAGAAGTGGATGCAGAAGTGTTGCACAGTAACAGGAGGGAAACAATTCCTCTGAGCTACCTGCCTCCATGTGCAAACCCCATCTGCCACTCGGGAGGAACCCCATCTTTTGTCCTGGCCTTCTTGAGGGTGCAAGGATGGCTCCTGCCCTCTGCAATGGGCACTGTGGGGAGGATGTTCAGCCCTGCTTCTCGGGATGTGCAACTCGATTTCAGAGGTTTAGAGGCAGCTACATCTGTTTGTTTCACTGGAAATAAACCTGTGTGCCTGTGTCCTCACTGCAGACCTGAATGGGCCATCTTCCCACAGTCCTAACCACGACTTAGACACTTCAGGACCATTAAGGAGGAATTAAAGAGTGTTTAATCTCCCTTTATCCCTTTTCATAACCCAGCACATACATGTGTGTCAAAATTTGTTAGGCTGTAGTGTCTGAACCGATGAGATGACATGTGTCTGTGCATCCCCACAATGAGAGCACAGAAAATAAAAAAATTTGGCCAAACCATATCTCTCCACATACAAGGATTCAGTCCAGGAGCCTGCTTGCAGCAGCTAAATACAGATATTCACACACCCATTATAAATGCAGTCTAGTTTCATTTTTAACCCACAGGAGGGTGTGGAGGGAGAAGACATCAAAGCATGGACACAGGCTACCCTGGCATTCTGGGTGTGCAATTTTATCTTCCCCTCATTTCCCTCCTCTCCAAACCAGCTGCTACAACTATCGTGATGCTTGCCCTCCGGCCAATAGGCTGGAAAACTGGCTTCCAAGGCAGTCATTAATCTCTCCCCATTACCCAGCTGGCACAGGATTTTGCTTAGATCAGAGAAGACTCAGCTCGGTGCCCTCTGAAACAGCAGTGGCAGCTCTCACAGCCATGCATGCCAGGCACCCACTGGCCCCACTGCCGACACCGGCACAGCCTGGCACCGCTCACCCTGCTGCAGCAGAAGGGTCACCACGCATGCAATGACAGGGGTAAAACTCAAACACAGGCACTGAAGAGCACTGAAAGAGGAACTCTGAATTATATAACCCCCTCCTGTCAGCAGTGACGGTGAAAAGAAGTGCTGTGCATCCTGGGGGAAGATGTCTTGGCTCAGAGCTAAGTTTAGAGGCTGACTTCTTGCACAGCAATAGCAGCATAGAGTAGCCCCTACATATGCAAGTTATGCAAGTGAAATGAAGATGCACATAAACCTTTAGCAGGAGAGCGCTGCCTGGCAGTGCTACACTTTTCATTTGGCCATCGGGGTTCAACCTGTCTGAGGTAACAGGGCTGGAACTACACTGAGGTGTATGCTATGCTGAGCACCAGCAAGGCCTGCTCCAGCACAGCCAAGCTGAAAGGAGAATAAAACAGGCTCAGAAAGTACCATGTGCACCACTGCAAGTTTGTTATGGCGATAGAGTAACATGAAGTGTGTTTCATGTGATCAGGGCCTGAAACGCAGCCGTTTTACTGTCCCCTACCATGCACTGCCCTGTCCCAGCAACTTCTGTGGCAATGTTTGACCACCTACATCGGGTCAAAAATAATCTTTTCAGAGAATACTTTTTTCCTGTGTTGATGGGATGATTCATACCAAAGTTGTCATATCCTCTCAGTAATACAACTCATTTGCTATTTTTAGAGGGGAACAATGGGGCCCACCAAGACCCCATGAATACACACCTAAACCTGCATTTGATCTGTCAGTAGTACTGTAGGTTTCCCCAAGAAGAAACACGCAGGCAAGTTTTTGATCTTCCTTAAAGTACCCCTTATCTCAGCTTTTGTTTGTTTTCTGTTTTTCAGGTGTGGGGTAGTGTCTGATGTGAATGCCACCCACTGTAAGCTATCTAGGCAACGAAACAACCATCATAAACCACCACTGGAACAAAAATAGCAGCACCTTTCTCTCCCCTGCCTCCCCTGGGCACAGACTACATGCAGGACAGTGCTGACAGCATGTGCAGCTACAAGCACACTTTGCAGATCACAAACTCAGAGGTGCTAAGCACGGGTCTCCTCTCACGTATCTTCCAGACACTTTTTAGGGAACCACTGAGTCCTTCTGGATGGCGACCAGAAAAGGCAGCCTTTCCCCAACAGCTGTGGGCAGAGAGGGGTAGTCCCCAAAGGCTGCTGGTGGGTTCAAACTCCTGCTTGGCCCAAGAAAAGCTGCCACCTGAAATACAACTAGATGAGTGAGCACTTAGAGCAACACAGTTCACAACAAGCCCAAACCACAGCGAGCTGAGACTTCTCCCACTGCCCAGGCCTTCCTCTTCTTACCCCATCTTCGCTATCTAGAGGGAGTGCCACAGCTAGACACAGGACAAGATGCAACAGCAACCAGTACCAAATCCTAACTTGAGTGGGGAGACTGGTCTGAAAGGGATTTACGTGAGGCTGCAGGTTAAACCAATATTCATCCACACTTATGGATCAGTCCCTTTTGACTCCAGAGCAAGCTGGCCAGCCACAGCCACACCTGAGCTTGGAGGAGAGGTTTCTAAGTGGCTACTATGCTCCTACCAGCTTTGGGAGGGAAGAGAAAGGACAAAACAACCCAGCAGCCAGGTAGAGGAAGGAGCTCTTCCTGAGCGGGAGGCAGCAATCAGCCGCTATGCCGCCTGTTCTGCAGCAGTTGGACGGTGAGCATGTGGCACACAGGACCACGGATGTGCACCACGTGAGCTCTCCATCCCCAGCACATCCTTCCTCACTGGGAAAGGACAGAACCCCCTAGGACACCCAGCTGTGGTGTCTGTTGCTGAAATCCTGCAGGGCTTCTGCTGAGAAGCACACTTAGAATGCACACTAAAAATAGAGCCCGCACTGATGCTATATTTAGCAGGAGGGTGCACGTTTTCAAAAAAAGGCTGTCGCCCCCCCCCCCCCCCCCCCCAGCAGCAGAGGGAGGGCAGCCAGGCATGCCCCTGGGATGGTCCTGCATTCCAACCCTGCTGCAGTGGCATGTGCTGGCACCCCAGCATGAACAGGCCTCGGGAGAGCCGCCTTCTCCTATGGAAAGGTGAAGACGGTGCAGGAAACCATTTGCAAGCTCACTGAGTAGAGGTCCATGTTCCACAGAGGTCAAGTGTGAGGCAGGACCCTGGACCTCCCTGGGAGCTGTGCTGCTGGCCAGTCCCACAAATGGATGTTTCCTTCCCTGTGCCCAGGTTTTTCTATCTGTCTAAGCGCAATAATTGAGCATCAGGTTTTTCATACAGTACTTACAGATATGTTGCTTCATCCAGGTGCCAGGAGAGCCAGGCATGGCCATTGAAAACTTGTCAGCTAGTGAAAACATGAAACCTCCCACTTTGCCTGTCAAGCCAAGTACCTGTCAAAACCCTTGACTAACTGTCTCTCAAGTAAAGAGCAAAACACTCATCCCCTGGCTGGACTGCTGAGGCTATGGGGGCAGATCCAGAGCTGGCACGGCACAAGCACTGGTGTCTGCACTGGCAAGCCCAAAGGGGCAGGTGTGCACTTTCCACATTTTGTGCTGGGTTTCCTCTCCCCCAGAGCAAAGCTGAAGGGATGTGCTGCTGGATGAGGAGGAGAGGATGTCACACGGTCCATGCAGATGCTGCATGGGAAAAAGTGGCACCTTCTCCCATTGACTTGCTGAGCCCTGTGGGGCAGCACAACATGGCAGGGGGCATCCCACCTCCGGGGCCCGGGAGGAGCCACTAAAAGCCAAGCTTCTAATTAAGACCACGGCTTTGGTTAATTGAGTCCAATTCACCTGTGACATGAAGAGTCCCAATCCCATCAACAATAATGGAACTGCATCGGCTTACACCAGTAATGACTTCAAATCAGTGGCATAATAAAGCTAATTCAATACTTTTCCAGGTCCAGCTGATGAGGCTGCCAAGGGAGAGTAGGAGACAGCCTTCTTCCCTCCCCACCAACACCTGCTCGAGGGCAATGTGAACAGCCCAAGGGCTGAAAAGACAGGAAACGTAAAAAATAAACCAAGTTTCCAAAAAGACTAAGGCTTAGTTTTAACATTGAATTACTCCTGCAGGTGACCCTGTGCAAGTGCTGATGACAAAGCAGAGCTGCCCACAACTACTGCCCAGGAGGAGGAACCATGAAAGGCAGCCACGGGTTTCCAACCTGCTGTGTGCTGCTGAGCCACCCCACCAAGCTGACCCCACCAACTTGGGGCACCGGGGACAGGACTTGTGTCACATGCCGGATAGCACCTGCCAGGGCGTGGGAAGGAGCTCCTGAGAGACGGCCACGTGCTGGCAGCCCTGGGAAGGAATGTGGAGAAACATGGAAGCTGCCCGATGTAGGCAGACATGCAAATCAGCAGCTGTGGGGCCACACCGACAACCTCCTAATTGCCTCGGCAACCTCCTAATTGCCACGGCGCCCCCAGCTCTCTCGGGGCAGGGGCTGGCAATAGCCAGGAGGAGCTGGAAGGAGTGAAACCCTCCCACGGGAGCAGGGGATGTGCTGCCAGGTCGGTGCCGCCCCGGGACAGCCCGAGTGCCCGGAGGGATGGGAATGGCCCAGCTTGGCCCCCGGCCGCCCCACACAGGCCACTGCCTTGCGCACACAAATTTGTCTCTGCCTCGAGCCAAAAAAAACTGAGCCGCCACTCTTTAGAAGAGACGCGCATTATTTTAGAACAGTCAAGTTATGACTGGTCTGATTTCCATAATACACGCTCTGCAAACATCTGCCTGTTATTTAAGGCTCGGCTCCACTGGGACAGAACTTAACAGGGCAGACCTTCGAGCCGGTGTCCGTGGAGGACTCCTTGCTGCCAGAGACATCCCGGGGCAGAAGCATGTCCAACAGGAGGTCAGGCTGGTCACTCCTTGCTCCTGCAGCCACAACCAACTTCACATTTCTGAGCCCTTCCCCACGCACCCACTGATGCTCCCCGCTCCCATCGAAGGAGGGCTCTGTCCCCCTCTACCAGAAGGACCTGCTCATGCCAATGAGCAGCGCCCAGGGCCTGGACCCAGCAAGGTGTCGCTCATCATGGACATCTAGCAAACCATCTGGCACCCTCAGGCTGTCTGCCGGTTTTGCAGGCCCACTGTTGAAACCTGAGTGTCCCAATTAGATGAAGTTAAATGCTGCCCTGAACAACAAGCATTGCTGGCAAGAAAGTTATCCCGGTGTTGTTGGACTGCTCCCTCCCTACTAAGAGACCGCAAATTAGTGTTTACTTTAGAGGCCAAGTAGGCCAGCTTTGAGAAACTGTGCCTGCCCCGCCATCCCACAGGTTTCCCAGGGGCTCCCTGGGGGCTCCTCAGCACACACCTCCATGCCATGGCCTTGCTCTGCATTTTGCCCAGGCTCCATCCCAGCCTGGCACAGCATTTAGCTGCTGGTTTTATTCCCTGCTTGCTGTACTGGGAGAGCTGAAACAACTGAGTCTCCGTACCGCAGTAAGTTGACACAGGCTAAGTCAATTAGCTGCTATTGCTGTGATGCTCAGCTAGGCCAGATCAAAAAAGACAAAGAAAGAAAAGCCTCACACTGAGAGGAACCAGGCCCAATCAACACATTTGTCTTCAATACTTTAATCAAAATATTTGAAATGGGAAAGGGAGATGACTGATGCTTCCCAAAGCAACTAGGTACGAGCTTGCTTTCCTAGGGCAGGAGGGGCAGAGGAGCCAGGCAGAGCATTGTAGTTCCCATTCACCTCTGCTCCAACCTTTGTTTCCGTTCAACAAATGCTTCAAACAAACACACAAAAAAGCAAAATATATTCCATAAGTTCAAGCTAAGGCACTTTCCATTTCAGAGTGGGCTGCTTAAGCCCTGTGAGTCTCCTAGTTCATACTGACTCAAACCAACACACTTTGCAGCTTGTGCATAGCATCCTTCAGGAAGGACACAAAAGGTCACAATGCACCACAGGCCTCACACATCCCACTCCTCTGTGCAGGATTATTATTTTGCAGATCTCTGCTCTGTATCAGCCATCCAACGGACTGCTGGTCTTCCCACTGGCTTTTGCAAAACTACACCAGTCAGCAGGCATTATATTCAATACCAAGCATTGTGAATACCAAGCCCATTTTTGCCTCCAAAAACCAGAAAATGTTTCTTTTGAGAGGCTGACAATTACTGACGTCAAGGTCTCACCTACAGCTGGACTGAAGGAAATCAAAACTGGTAAAGGACAAAAGCAGGTCCACAACACCGAGCTGTAGCTGGGCAGCCTTCAGCTTCAGTTCGGCTCCTTGTGCAGCCGCTGCTGTTGAGAGGTATCATACCATCCTGCTCCTCACTTCAAAGAAGACAACCATAAGGACTATTTGCAACTATTAAAGCAATTAAAAAAATATTATCTTTAGGATGTAATCTACCCAGAGATGAATGGGAATAATTATCTAGCTGCAGAATTTTATGTGGGTTTTTTTAAGGCAATAACTGGCTGAACATTTCTTTTAAGTAGTTACCAACAGTAACTTCCACGTCATTGAAATAAGACACTAGAGATACCATTTTTCTCACACCGTGGGCCACGTATTCCATACCATATTTCACAGTAACATCTATACTCACTAACCCTTTTCCCATTCAGTTCACAATCTCATAAACACCTCTGTAGCAGCTCATGCAACTGTTCACATAGAAAAGAGTGCTTTCTGTTTTTCTCAAAGCAGCAAAGGCAGCAGTTCAACAGCCTGAAGTGAGAAGATCCAGCCCCAGGTTACCAGGCAGCTGTCTGAAATCGCCCCCTCAAATTCCCACTGAAGAGCAAGACCTAACATCAATGCCTTTGCCTGAGCATTCTTTAATCTGCATACCTCGAACCCTTTATTCTTCCTCTTCTGCTCTGTTGCCCCAGTTCTGAAATGGATATTATGCCACACTGTAGATGGGGAAACAGGCCCTGAGACACCGGCTACTGAGCTGAAGTCGTGCGTCAACAAGGCTTCCCGAAATCCGCTGATTATCAGTCCATTCCAGGTATTTTTTAACGCAATGTACAACCTAAGTCTATTATTCACTTTTGGTTGGATAGATGTGTTTTCTGCTATTGGAGTAGCTATTACTTGAAGCGTTACCATCTCCTGTCTGTCTCATGTGCCCATGGCCAGGTACCAGCACCAGCTGTCCTGATCCAGGGATGCCAAGAGACACTTTGAGCTCCTCCCAACAGTACACAAACACGTGCTCACCCCTATTATAAACACCTCGAAAGATGCAACAGAAACAGAAAAAAGTCAAAGCCAAAAGACCTCTTTTCAAAAAAGGCTTTTTTTTGTTTGATTAGACCCCTGAGATGTCCAGTCCTGAAGAGACACATAGAGGGATTTAAGTCGCATATCGCAACACTAAGGCACAATGCTTTCTTCTTTATAGGTTAAGGCTTAAGCCACATACTTGATCCAATAAAGGCAGTTAACTGGCACTAAAATTTTCATGTATCAGCTATGAAAAAGGGTTAAAGAACTCCAATAAATTTTAAAAAATCTATTTTAGAAATTTCTTTGTATTTAAATTTATTGGGAGGCGGAGAGGGAGAAATAACCCCAGAAGAAAAGAGTTTTACTTTTTTTGAGATGATGCATCTTTCACCAAATACTTGAAAAGAAATCTCAGTTCATATTTGTAATAACAAGGGATTATCAGAGTCCTTGATTTACTGTTGAAGTCTGCAGTGAAGTTTCATACCTTGAGTGAGGTGCAGCCTAATCTCTGCATGTGATTACATTTAGGAGTGAGAGGGAGGTATGAAGACAACACTTCAGGCAGCCCCGGAGCAGAGTGGATCCAGTTTGAAAAGAATTGGCAACCCTAAAACTTTTTGATAAGATAAAAATTCATTGATGTTGGCTCACACTAGGCCCACTTCAACTCTGCACTTGTCCTCTGTGTTTCCTTGGCATATCTGTTCCTTTCCTCTATCTGCTTTAGCATAACTTTATTTTTCTCTTTTATCTTTAGCTAACTGCACCCAGGGACTGGAGGGATTGATTTTTTGTTTTGACTTATTGTTTGAAGATCTGTAACTCAAAGCAGCTTCTTGCGCCTCTGATGTCTAAGCCCGAGCAGTATAAAAGGTAAAGCTCATCCTGTGTACCAAAGTGAGCAGGGATACCATTTTATAATCAGTCATCTGTGTTTTATTTTGCCTTTTGGGGAGGAAAACTATTTTGAGACTTTATAGGCAATAATACTTTAAATAAATATTCTCATGGCAGGTACTGCACATGCTAGTTCCCTTTTTAAAGACGGACAGCTATTGCTCACCACTCAGGGGAAGAAAAAAAAAGTTCCTAATTAAAGGAGGCCATTATACATCAGAAGATATTTTGAGCATCACGTCACACTACCGACAGCCTATTGCAGCCAAAATGTTACCATGCAAATGTAAAAATGCTCTCGCTCAGAGATGCGCTGCCATGAGGCCAGCGAAAATCCCCACTGGGAGGGGATGGCAGGAGATGGAGATGCGCTCCTCGGTGCTGCTCGTAAACAGCCATTGCTCATTGCCATGTTAATACCACCCCGTCCCGAGACACGGAGGGATGGAGACGGATTTTTGCTTGCTTCCTTTGCCTTCTGAGGGCCAAACTCTGGAGATTTCTCCTTTTCCCAGGCAATTCTTCCCTCCCCCCACCCCCGGACAAAAATGCCTCTGGGCTGTTTTAAACAAGCAGCTCCTCAGGACGTGGCACCCAGGTTTCTCACTGCACACACACATTTTTCTGTGTCGTAGAAAGCCGATAGTCATGGCACACACCGACTTTGTTTACGATCACCAGTCTCTGCTATTCCCTGAAGTTGCCCAGCTTGCTGAAATATGGTTACATATGCAAACATTATCTCCCAATTGTAACCTCATTTTCTGCTCTGCTGGACAGCGTGACCAGCATTTGTCATCTTGCCGCCCCCGCCCGCCACATCATTCATGTGTCTATAATTGTCATCAAGATGTGGCATGTCAGCAGGACTCCCGCGTCCGCTGCTCCCCATCTCCACGCAGTCACTCAGGTAACAAACCCATAATCTCACCCTGTTTTCATGATGGTTGAATTACACATAATTGTTTCTGCACAGTGATTGATTTCTGCCTGAATAGAGACCTCTGCCTTTTTTCAATGCGAGCGAGTGGCAGCCAAGTCTCTCCATCTAGGAGGAGGCAGCAGCCTTTGAAGAGATCAAAGCCAAGGCCGCGAGCAGTTGTGCGCCCTGGGAATATGGAAAGCCTTTATGCTCTCAACCCCATTTCCAACATCATGTTGGATTGCAGCTGCATTACATTCTGCCAGCATTCTTAATGCTTTTAGTATTGACTCTGACATCACCGATAGCTGTTTTAAAGTAACAAAAGCTGAAGGATGACTTATTTTCACAACTCCATAATTGGAACATGCAAAGTTAGGGGAAGGGAGCATTTGTTTTTAATCTGAGATACAAAAGAAAGCACAGAAAATTATATAAGTTCCCCAAAATTAAAAACACGTTTTTCATATGGAAAGAACAGAGGGGGCATTTTTATAGCCTAGACCACACAAAATGAACTGATTATGCACATGCTTTTTCAAGCCTAAAGGCTGAAGTAAAAATACGATTGGGCAAGCGAGTCAAATCGGGAAAAAATATTGTGACTCACAGTACGTTTAGTGACTTTTAGCACCTGATGCAAAGGAAAATAATGCAGATGCCCAGGCTGTTGTCTCGCCTCTGCAGCTCCTTGTAGCAAACCGACAGTAGTTCACTTACCTTAAACCAGACACACAGCACATGGCAGACAAACACTAAACTGCCATTAATTATCTAAAAAGATAAATAATGACCTAAAAGTACGAAATACTGCAAAGCTTTATTTAAGACTCCCTCTCCTCCAGTCATACAGACAATTCTTAGGCTGCCTTAAAACTACTCTTGCCACGATACTGTTTTCAGGCGCATCAAAAGCTCCCACACTCCTCCTCTCTGCTCATCACACTTTGCTAGTGAAAACAAAAGTAAATTTTTATCAAGAAAAGACTGTCCTGAATTTTAATTAAACATACATCTACATTACCCTGAAAAAATATTTCTAGGAAACTTTAAAAACCTATCACCGGAAAGGAGGGAGGATAAGGTGGGTGTAAAAAGCAAGAGCCTGGGAGGGCACAGCAACTGAACCACTCTGTGTGCATGTGCTGCCCAGTCTGAGCACCGGGGCAACTTTGACAAGTATTTTTATTCATGGTAAAACCACGGAATGGGAGCCTTTAAGAGCAGTAATTTTGAAATACGGTCCAGCCGCTACAGTGTGCAGAGTGTTGAGGAAGGAAGAATGTGCAAATAAAGCATAAGCTGTAAAGAATTAAACATTACGAGCACCCATGTATTAGCAATAAAAATAATTTCCTCTTAACTGTATCATTTTCGTTCTGCTGTATATACACTCCTTTCCTCCTTGTAGTCATTAAAACCCTGACTCAAAGACAACAGCAAAGGGATCTGGCCTCCCTCCCTATGGACACAGAGCTTATGTCCCTGTCATTTCAAGGCTGGGAAATGGTCTCATTTTCACTTTGACTGTTCCTTAACACACTAACCATACCGAGGCTGAAATTAGAGTTAAACATGGCAAGCTCTTTACCAAGATGTAAAAGCTTATAGTTTTTTTAGTATCAAGACGGAAGTATTTTCTGTGGTAATCCAAGGTTTTGGAGTTTTTCCCCCCTCTACTCTCCTGCCATCCCCAACAAATTTACTGCTTCTTCTGCACAGCCTGCTTTTTAAAATCAGGACTAATTCTTTGTGGCTCTGGTGTTCACTCTGATAAGAAGAGGGATGCTCATAAAGCAACACAGAGGGAAGAGTGAAAAGATACAGAGAGCTGAAGCAGTCACTGTAAACAGAGGGCTCTGCTGCCATTATCTGCAGGACAGCAAATTCAACTTCTGCCTATCCCACAAGGAGTCTCAAGTATCTGGAAATGAATGCCAGCCTCCAGAAACTGAGCAAGTAACGTGCATAGCATTGCAAAGGTCTCCAAAACACTCACCACTATGAAGACACAGCAGAAAAATAACTTTTACATGATGCTGCAACCCTACCTTTCAATGTCAAACCATTACTATGATGAAAAAGTATGCTTTACTGTAATTACTGCTAATTTTTCCCTTCCGGGGACTTTTGTGTTCATTTATAGAGGATTCACTTGCTACTTGATACTCTTTCTTTAAAGCATGGTCCTTTTTTGCAGCTATTCAGTGAAATTCAAGAGACACTATTTAGCCCAAAAGAGGCACCTGAAGGCTGTCTGCCAGGTTTTCACCCCATGCAGCCCACTCCATAACCTGCACAGGCAGCATTCCGTGCCCGAGCAGAGGCACAACTTCTCCTCATGCAGGATTCTTTGGTAACCACATTAGGAAGAGCCAGTGACCGTGATAACAAACCTCACCAGCTCCTGAAATCAGGAACTGAAATCCCTACAAGGTGACTACCTGCAGGACCACAACAAACTGAGTTTTAGGTTTGGCTGTGGTACTGGAACCGTGCAGCCACCAGCTGTGGCCAGAGTGTACAGGCTGCAGCTACAAAGGTGTGAAGAAAAAAAGAAAACGCCACTCATGACCTGGGAGGGCAATGGCACCAGGGCACACTGCTTAAGAAGCACAGATAGGAAGCTGAGAGCTGTGCTCCAGTGAACACAGCCTGGCTGCACTGTAGTGTATTAAAACAGAAGATATCTCAGGATGCCCAGGAAAAAGTTTAAAGCTCCAGCTGCAAATGAGCCAGCACCTCCTTGCAAACCATTCTTCCCACCAGAGGCTGCTGAGGCACAGGGCACGGCTGGAAGAGGTGCCCACCATGGCTGGAAGAGGAAGAAAAGATGCTATTGCTGCCAAGATGCCATCTCAAAAAGCTGCTCTGGGGTCCTCCCATCCCCACAGTAAACAACAGAAGTCCCACCAGGCCAGTGCCAGGGCAGCTGACAGAGAAGCCCTGGCTGGCCATCCCCAGCACATTGTGTGCACGAGCTGTGAATCAATGGCAGGTTCCCAGGAGAGGGAGCGCATCGTGCTCGTTATCTAATTGTGTTTGCACTGAACTTCTGAGAGGGATGGAGACAAAAGTGGGGGATGAAAATAATGATGCTGAGGGCAAACAGCCTGCTCCCCTGCAGGGGGGAGAGCAAACAGAAAATCAAGTGGGAAGATAGGGGTGCTGTTGTGTGTCAGGGAGGGAAAATGAGTAAACACAAAGTCTGGTTTTTGACAAAATCTTTTTTGGGCTAGTTTTCTTAGACTCCTTCTTGCTTTTACTTAGAAACTTCAGTAGATTGTTTACTCCTTCATTCAAAGCCTAGGTGTGAAACACAGCCACAGACAGCACGGACACAAATTTTCTTCCTATCTGCACTGGCTTTAATCCTCTTATTTTTCCTCCCTCCACCACAAACATCTTGTTTTTTTACTTTCTCAGACTTCTCATTTGCTTTCATAAAAAAAAAAAAAAAAAA
>VZTE01003713.1:597651-610872 GCA_013397775.1 Eulacestoma nigropectus | reverse complement strand
AAAAAAAAAAAAACAAACAACCAAAATCAACCCAAGAAACATATGTTTATAAGTGAGCTGTCTTTCAGGTGAATTCTCAAAGTGAACTCAGGAAATACGGATTTTGTTCCCACCTCTGCCTTCACCTTCCTTTAAGACCCCGAACAAATGTTGCTTTTTCAGGTCCACATTTGCAGAAGCCTCCTCCCAGACTGTGCCTTTTCTTTTAGGAGCAGAGTGGGGGGAAGCAGAGGACATCCACACACACAAACACACACACAACCCCAGTGCCAGCGTGAGCACCAGGAATACTTCCCAGGAATCTGCCGGCAGTCACTGACGCACTGCAATTTCCACAGGTCATGTCCTCATGCTACACTCTAGGTTGGGCAATTATACACAGAGTTTACTTACTTCATGCTTAATTGCACAGGCACAAACTTCTGCTCCAGCCCCAAAACAGCTATAACTTACCAGCGGCGCTTATGTTGCCATAGGCACCTCTGCCAGTCCTGGCTTAACCTCCTAGGCTCAAGTCTCAGCCACTGGCTTAACCAGCCCTCCCCCTCCTGGGAGAACCCAGCAGAGGAGAGAGAGGAAGCGCAGGTAACACAAGAAAGGCCAACATCAGCCCATGGCTGACTTGTGAGCTACGGGCTCCTGGGCTGTGACATGCCACCTCCAGAAGAAAAATGCAACACCCACCTGTAGGCTCTTCTGACTGAACCTGAAAAAATAATTTGTCCACTAGATGTTGGCCAGAGTCAGTCATTTAATGGAAGATGGCATTTTTTGTGCAGTAAGCACTACTGTGTAACTGAGTGTATTTACCGGGAGTACTGCAAGACAAGCTTCACAAACTCACTGCTGAGATCCCCTTCTCCTAGGAAGTCTGCCTGTGCCCCAAACACAGGGGTTTCTGAACTGGCTTTGATTCAGCCACATTTCCTGATTGAATATTTATTGTTATGCCCCATTAGGCTGCATTATTCTCACTTACACACATATCCTTAGAAAGAAAAAGCAATAAAAGGAAGGATTTAAAGTGTCAAAGAAAGAGGGAAAGCTCCCTACACAAGTTGTTTTGGAAGCACCCTTGAACTGAAAAATGTTTCAAGACAGCGTTTTGACCAGCTCTCCTACAGTCTCTTAATATTTCCTCATTACAAAGTATGAAGTCATCCTCTTACAGGTCACTCTGATAAGAAGATTATATTTGCCAGTTATTAAAAAAAAAAAGTGTTGGCAATATTGCTGTCAAACTGTCTGGGGAGTCACCTAATAAATTAGCATTTACTTGTGGTTCTCCTATTCCAATCCTTCTTTCTGAAGATTTACATCTAAAACAGAATCGCTGCACTATTATCTTAGAAATATCCTCAAAATAACAGATAGGGAAAAAAAGTCTCAACAAAACCTGAAAAATCCACACATTTAAGAGCTAAGGTTTTTAAAGTTTTATTTCTTTTTCTTCTCCTTTAAATCCAGCACAGCTTCCTTTTCTTCCTATAGCAAGGGTTTTTAAGACATGAAATAATGTGTGAGAGAGGAGGTTTTGGGTAACAAATTTTTCAAACCCAGCATGTTCATTTGAAACTTGTTTTTTCAAGCTGAATTTCAGTTGTGTGCAGGAGGCAATCGGGCGGTAAAAACCAGACCAAAATACAGCCCAGCATGCTACTGTCAGAGGGCAGCCAAACAAGGGGCATTCTTCAGGGTAAACTATTTTAATTGCTTGAGTTTCTGAAAATGTATTCCAGTAGAATGTTCGACTTGTGGTTTACTTCCTCAGTATCCTCACCAGCTCTCCCAGTGCCAGCTGGGTGAGCTCACCGCTCCTTCCCGTGTCGATCCCCAGCAGGCTGGAAGGGACCCGGGCCTGCCCCTGCCTGCCCCACCACCCTGGGCTCCCACACCTGACCCTCGCCCACCCGCGAGCTCCCGCCCCGCTCCCAAAAGCTCCCCGAGGCGCAGAACCTGCACGTACGTTTGTATTTGACAAAGGAGGATCTCGAAGTGAACACAGGGGCAGTTTTTACACTTGGCAGGGCCTAATTCATATGCAGACGTTCAGGGGAGAAATCGGCCTCCCCCAGCTTGAGGGGTCTCTGCATTGGGTCAAGCCCAGCTATTTCCCTGCTTCACCTCAACTTTTATGTACACAAGTGTTTCTTCAGTTTAAGAAATGCTGCCGACCAGATCACAGGGATGGAACAAGCTGCCACAAAGTCTAAATTGAGGAGAGGCCACAGATGTGAGAACAAAGCCACTTCGTAAAAACTAATTGAGGAAGATGTGCCACGGCATTTTGCGGCATGGGACAGAACATGGGTTGGTGGCAAGAACCTTGCTCTCTGTGAGGGCACATGGGAATGATACAAAACTCCAAAGAAGGAAGTACAGGACTGGCAGGGGGCAAAATAAAGAGCAAGAAAAAACACAATTACCACTTGTAACTGTGGCTTCCTGAACCCAATACAGCATCACTCAAACTTCAGAAAAGAACGACCCTCAACAAATCGCTGGATTGTGGCATTTTAACAAAGTAAACACATTTGCATTGCTGGACACAGTTTATCTGCATTTTAGCACATCGGCAGGCTATCTCCCAGAGCGTGGTCTGCGTTTGACAAGCACTGACACCTTTAATCGTCACCTCCACATTGTACTTTTTTTATGCTAGACAGAGCTTGCCAATGCAAGAGTTGATAGGGATGAAGAAAGATCAAGGCAAGGAGATATGCCAGAACTGTGGAGAGACAACAGACAGTCACAAAGATAAACCTCTGAGGCAGTTTTGAAACACAGAAAAAGGCAGAAAATTGAAGAAATAGAGCCTTATAGCATAACTAAGTGACCAGTTACAGAGACAGAGCTTTGAGGAGCCACTGTCACTAGGATGCCTACTCAGAAATACAGAGCCTACAGGGACAGCATTTTAGAGCTCATTGCTCTCCACCTCTGAGCCAACACAACTGCCCAACAAAAGTCCCATGGTCCCTTTCCCTGTTTTTTGAACATACATGATGAATTAAACAATTTCCAGACTGGTTTTCTTTGGATAATGACTGCAGCCCCATCCAGACCTATGTTCAAGTCAGCTAAGGTGAAGCTGAGCTGTCATCAGTACCCACAAGATTTCAGCATCATGCCTTCCAGTTCTGTGCAATCTCACTCCTTGTGCCGACACTGTGGGGTTCATTGCAGCTCCCACAAGTTCCAGGATTCTCAGAGCAGGGCTGCTGGGTATGTGCAGTGCCTGGCACTGTGCTGGACGTGCAGCGCCAGCCTGATTCAATCTATTTTAAAGCTTCCCTACTCAGAAAGCAAGGAGGGGAAAAAAGAAAAGGTCACACAAGCAGCTTTCTGCTGCTCTTTGCAGCATTACTGGGGCTGCCTCGCACCACGAGCACATGCACATGTACCCTGCTGCTTTGAAGCACCAGCACTGTCAGAAGGTACCTCTCAGCAAACGCTTGCATGAAGTCCCATGCTCCCAAGGGACTCCTTCCCCCTGCCCTGGTGTGGGTGAAGCAGACCTGCCCGCTGACTCATGCGGCACTGTTTGAAGTACAGAGCTGTAGTACTGAAAGTGCTTGGATAGACAGATGCTTTTGGGAATTAACTGCTCGCTGGCTTGCTTAGTAACTCCTAGCCAAAGCAATTCTCTGGTTTATGTGTTACAGCTGGTGACAGCACTACACTTAGTTTTTAAGTTGAGCTGCCCATTTTATAAATATTCAATCAAAGCCCTGTAACTTTACACTTGTAATTTTTGCTGACTAAGCTCATGCTATTGATTTTATGCCTCAACCTTACCTACATCCACAGCCATTTAAAGAAAATAAACAATCATTAAGCCGACCTTTCAGCTCCATGAAAATGCTCTTCTACACAAGGGATTTGGTAACTTTGAAGATCAGGGGTAAAGGTATTCTAGGTCCTTCATCTCATCCTGAAGCCCCAGCAAGCAACACCACCACCAGAAGCTACAGAAGGCCAGCCACTTTTCCTCAGGCAGTTCAGGCCCCGTTTTTTCCCCTTTAGGAGAGCAGGCAATCCCTGACTGATTAGCACAGTTGGTGCACATGTTAACTCCCTACTGCACTTCTAGCTCAATCCCAAAGATTCAATGAATACATTTTTATTTAAGTGCTCAATCACTTTCTTGCTGAGAGGACAGATTCCTTTGAAGTGGGAATCCCAAACTAAATAAACATATCCACAAGATCCAAGTCTCAAATAGAAGCCACTGGGTTGCTAGATTAAGTTATCTCGAATGCAATTTTCTTAAGTGAATCCAATGCTTACGAAGGTCAGAGCAACAGAGACACTAATCCCCAAGTGCCCGGGCAGGAGCAGCACGCCAGGCAGCTGCACCTCCTGCCACCAGTGTCCTGCAGAAAGGGACCAAACCCAACAGCCAGATGAGCACTGTCCTCACACCAGAAATATCTTACAACCAAAACCAGCTTGGAGAGAAATGCCTGCTACCCAGGATGGAGCAGTTTGGGGTAAATGGGAGCCATACATGCACAGCTGGAGCATCACAGCACATGGCTTCCCTGCAGCAGTGGGAAAGACATAAGCTGAGGACTCGACCAGGTCAAGGCCAGACTGGCTGGCTCCTAGCAGTGTTTCCCTTGAACCAGACAAACGCTGGATCACTGTCCATCCGCGTTAGAGCAGCACAGGAGATCACAGCGGGACACACAACACACAGGCCACAACACGTTTGGTGTCCATATTAAAACAGCCTCTTGCACGTCTGTCTTTTTGTCTTCTTGAGAGACATGGTGTTTTTCTACTAGCAAAAAAAAAAAAAGCACATGCCTCTGATAGGACTTCAGAAATATTAAGCAGCAGTAAAATGCTTTTGTGTGGGTTATTTCCTTCCCATATCAGGAGGCATTTTCGCTAACTATAAACAGAAGTTAAGTACTCATAAGAAGCCAGGCCTGCGGTACCCAGGCTTTTCAATGCCTGCAGCCATGCAGTGCTGCAACTATCTGGAAAAAGCCTTTTCCTCTTTTGATGCCTGAACCTGTGGAGCTTCAGGCTTTCTTCTTGAGCCATATCCTCCTTGGCACTTGCAGCCCATAACAAGCTATTCTTATTAACATTTTTTCTGGGCTGGGATTAAGTTGGAAAAGAGACAGGAATGACACTTTGCTTAAACCACTTTAAAAAGTAAGCAGCAGCTCTACCATTCAAATTTTACATTGAATTAGCTCCTAGATATATAGAAAAAAGGTATATTTAGGACATAAACATACATATATATTGCTATACAAAAGCTCCAACTTTGATGATTTGTAATGGGTGAGGTTTTTGATAATGCCTCTGCTCAAGCTGCACACACACAATTGCTGTCTCTGCACTGGGACATCAGGAGAACATTTTGTTTTCCCCTTGCCCATTCACAATTACATAGATTTGCTAATTGCATCAATGTGACAAGGAGAAGGCAGCAAAAGCTGAAAAGGTGTTCTCTTCACCAGTATGTGCCAAAGATCATGGTAACAATGAACTACATACCTAAGACTCTGCCTGGAGCTCTTATCAGGAGCAACCAGAGCAAGCTTCAGACAAGGACAACCTAGAGCCACTGTGGTAATTTCTTCTGCCCCCTTTTCCAAATGGAGGATTCATCTCATTAAGTGGGAGAAAGAAAACAGCACCAAAACTCATCCCATGACCATTCACGGCTTGGGTTTATGTTTCACAGTGGCCTGACTCGTATCTTAGACTGATCAATCATAGCTGCTTGAGTCAGAGCAGCAATGATTGATCCCACTATTAGGGCTGAGCAGATTCCTGTTCTTTCCCAGTGCTGCCATTTGGCACAACTCACCGAGCTCCTCAGAAAACAGTGCTAGAATTCATCCCTGGGCAAACACTAATATACTCCGTCAAGTTCTGCTTCCATACAGCCAGGAAGCTTTGTGCTCCTCTGTGCTTGATTTCAAAGTTATTTAAGGAGCTAATTGGCATCATTCAACTGCACTGAGAAGCCGTACACTGCGCAGAGTGAAGCTGCAGAGCTTCGGTGTTGGATAAGCGGCTCCAGCTTGTCGAGCCCCTCATCTGCCCGTTTCCTCCAGCTTGGGTCTGGGGTTGTGGAGGGAAGAGAGAGATCTGTGACAGGACCACAGCTGCCTAAGGCCCCTAGAGCATCCTGCTCTGATGCCAGCCTGGGAATCAGAGCAAAGCTTTCTGGTGGGTGATATGGGAGCAGGAGCTGAGCCACAACTTCTTTGCCTTGAAAGCCTACTTCATATCGGGCCAGGGAGCTTTCAGCTGACCACAGCTCCCAGCAATTCCCTACAACTGCATAGTAAGCAGAAGCAAATTCTCAGGGAAAGACAATACAATGAAAAATCAGGTTTATATCCTTCCGCAGCTCCCATACGTTCCCTTTGGGGCTCCAAAATTTCCCCACAAGCAAGTTAATCAGCCAGCTTTCAGAGGAACAGAAGATGTGGCTATGGAAACAAAACCCTCTCACACTGAGGCTCTGTAGCCACTCATTTTTGCTATTTCTACCCTCATCCTTCCTTCTGCCCATATTATCCTCCCAATCTCCTGGGACATCAGCTCTTCAAGATGGGAACTAACTCCATACCCCCTGCCATGCAGAAACACACATGCATAAAGAATATCCACAATTTGGGCTAGTCCTGCCTCGTTCCTAGCAATCCAACTCTTAGAAGAATTCCTTGTCATTTTCAAATGGATATGCTGTGTTTTCGCAAGTTGCCATAAAATGTTTGTACATTGTATCCTCCGACCTATTTAACACATCCAGCTGCTACAAAGAGGCAGTTGAGCCACGGAGAAAGAAACCCAGACCTCAAGAACACGTGAGAAAAGACAAAAGGGAGGTTGTAGAAATCATCTTATCTTTCCATAGGAAGTTAAATTCATGGGGAATGAGGGAGAAACAAAGACAAAATTATCTTCTGGATGAATTTACAACCTGGAGAAATGATCCTTCTTCAGCCACCTCTCCTGTTCCCACGTTCCCATCAAACAGACAAGAGAGGTTTTCCACCCCAAACTAGTCTTGCTAACCAAAGAAAAAACCCACACCTTAGAAAACAAACATCTGTCTCCATCTCCCATCTTCAGTGCCCCCGCCATGCTCGGAAACCACCAAAAGATATCTCGAGCACACAGGATGCACATTCACCAGGTGTTACTGCGGTCTGGTACCACCACATGCTCTTCTCCTGCAGCCACCCCAACCAACTGCTTCACTTTTCCACTCACCCACCTATCTGATAAGAACACGTACTGCGGCACGAGGCTCCTACCTGAACTTGCAATTAACAGTCTCCTGCTCCTACAAATACAACTGAGAAAAGCAAATCAATTGCCAGTAAAATAAGAAAATAAAAAAAAAAAAAAAAAAAAAAGTTGGAGGAGGAGAATGGGCAAGACAAGACCTCTCTAACACACAGATTTTGGAAAATTTTAAATCCTTCTCAAACACCTTCTCCCTTCCAAAAGCTGCCCTGAAATTAGACTTCCAGGTTTTTTTAATTATGGTTTATTAGGCAAGTTGTGTCTGACTATAAATTTGTACTTTCAATTTTACAAAACAAGCTTCTAAGTCGTTTGCCTTTTTTTAAAAAAGGAAAGGCTTTTTTCCCCCCCTACATATGGTGATGAAAGTAACTTTTTCCCTTTCCAGGAAAGCTTTGCTCTCCCTCCTCATAGATGGTCCTTGCCCTGTGTCTGGACGCCATTCCCCAGGGGCGCATCCCCGGGGCAGTTTGCCATCAGCAGGTCCTTCCAAGGTGGAAAAAAAAGATTCAGCGCCCCAGGGCGCCTTTTTAATCCTGGCTAACACCTCCAGGCAACAGATGCATCAACAAGAAGCGTCTTTGTCATGCAAATAGCAGGGCGCAGGTACACACCAGGCACAAATGGCTGGGGACTGACACCCCAGGGGAGACCTCTGCCTCCAGCGCTTGCCGCTCTCAGCTGCTCCTTGTCCCCAGCCCCGGCACGTTGCCCTGGAAAGGGGAGGCCGAGCCAACCTGGAGGGCAGCGGCTGGGACCCCACAGAGGTGAGCGCGGCGCGGCGCCGGAGCCGTGGTAAGGCATGGAGCGGGCGAGCATGTCACCTCCAGGATGCCGCGTTTTGATCTCGCACGCATCAAAACCCGACTGTCAGCCACGAGCCTAACAAAGATTATAGTTCAATTAAACAAAAAAATTATTTAATAACTCAAGCGTGTAGCCTTGTGGTTAAACTGAAAGAACTCCAGGCTTATGTCAACATTGCAGCCCTGCAACAGCGCTGTTTTATTGAAACAGTGGTGCTGCTGTAACATGCAAGAGCAGCACTGAACTAAATTAGCCCCTCAGATGTTCAGCAGGCAGCTTTACAATTAAAAACAAGATGCGTTTTCCCTCTTCCTCCCCTCCACCGTGCCCACAAAGGGCAGTTCCTCAAGTACCTGAGACAAGAGCCTCTGCAAGATGATATTCTGAGGGCATTGATGCCAAATCTGTAAAGAGAGGCAGCCCCACGGCATGCATATACGGAGAAAATCCTCAGCGAATAATTAAATCAGATTTTGTTATTCCAAGCCATGCACCAGCACTCAGGACTTTCTTGGGAAGGTAACATGGCAAAGAGGGGGTAAAAAAAAAAAAAAGTCTAAAGTTTCCTAGTCCTCCAAAGGGCAGGTTTGAGCCTCAATGCCCTCTTGAAAATCTGTATGCTTTTCCCTATGATACATCCAAACAGAAGTTTTCTGTGCAACAGTGTTTACAACAACAAATATCGACAGACTGTGATCATCATGCTTCACCTTAAATGGCTATAGGCCTCTGAACTGGAATTTATACACAAAAAACCCCCACAGCTATAGAAAGCAATGTATTACATGAGTTTTTGCATCTTTCGAATGCAGATCCATGTGTTTTCCAGTGCCAAAGCACCCTGTCATTCCAACTCGAAATATACACTAATTTAACATGTTTTGCTGCTGTCAAATTACCCATACAGATCAGGCCCCCTTCTTTTTGTTTTTGAAGTCAAATGCCACGGTCCTGAATAAAAATCAAGAACGCCAGAGAGCAAAACAATGCCATGACAGAGACCTCCAAGTAAAAAATCTAAGAGCCAGTAAGAGGGAAAACTGCTTTATCATAGGGAAGTAACAGCATCCAACTTCTATCACAGCACACACAACAGCAGCGGCATTTTTCCAGCAGGATGTCTACAAGCAAATTGTTTCCCGCTCCACTCCGGTTCTACTAATATAATTTCCACAGCTCATTTTAACACTGCTTCTCCATTGCTCTATATGTATACCAAGAGGCTTACAAAAATAAATGGGAATTGACTATCCAGAATTAAAAGTACATTAAAATCCATTAAACATGCATCTACACCAATGGAAACAGGGACCAACCTGGAAGAATCAGTGCTCGCCACAATGTAAGGGAAAGCTGTAACTACTGAATCATGGTTGATATTAATTCCTAAACGACCATTTCACAATTTCTGGCTGAAGATACAGAGTATGTTTCAAAGCACTGCTGCCAGATAGATAAAGCCTTCACACAGACCAGCTGATGGTGGAAATAAATATCAATCAGCAAAGAGCAATGCCACATCTGAAGGCAAAAAAAAAAAAACAAAACAAAAAAAAAAAACCAAAAAAATCCAATCTTCTCATCTTACTGACTTTAGCAGTTCTGCTTCCAGCCCTTGATTTTCCTCAACAAACGAAGAGTTAAAGCCAGAAAATTCACATCTGTCCCAGTCACTACAAAGACAGCATTTACATCATTCTGCCATACATTATCCTACAGTCATAAACCAGGGCTCCCCCCACAAAGCCCCCAGCCCTGTTCACAGACATTAATCTCAGCTTTTCCACCGTGATCACAACCAAGACCTCTAAGAGCTCTCAAACTCCACTGGACAGAGGCTCTGAACAGCAGAAGCTCAACCTTCATCATCACCGAAGCTACCCAAAAGACCCCGCTGTAAACAGACTCTGCAGACCAAACAGGAGGAAACCCAGCTTGCCAAAACCAGCCCTTGGAAGAGATAACTCACTGTTCTGGGGATGGGTGGCGACAGAGATCCATTAGGCATGTATGGGTCGTTATTCATATTTGGCATCATGATATACCCAGAATAACCAGAGTATGATGGTCCCTTGCTGTATAAGCCACTGTCTGGATGCTTTCCTATGGAAGATGAAACAATGATTACATTATTCCCCACATATGCATTTCTCATGAGTTAGAGCACTTAAACAGGTACTGTGCATATATAAAAATGTTCTGCATGCAAATGTTTCCTTACTCATGGAAATTGCTGACAGAGAGTGATACGAAGCAATTTGTAATAACATTTTTTTTTTTTAAGGAAGATTTAATTCTTAAAGGAGCAAGTACTCTTGGTGAGGAGTTTATGTTTAAAACACAGAATAGCCTCAGAGTAAATGATTTTGCTAGTACCCATTCAAATCAAAGTAGACACATCAGCAATGACATCCCATTTCTCAAGTAGCAGTTTTCCCCAATTTTACACATGCCTCTAGGATTTTTGGATTCAGAATTATTGCCAGTATGAGTTTCCAACATCATTGTTAGGAAAGGGAGGACAAGGCTGTGATAACGAGATAATATAATTTCCTTCTCTTGCTGAGCCAGTGTGTGCAGCAAAAAGTTCATTCTGGCTATGCTCATTGGGAACAATTAAAGGGCAGGGGGTGGCTTGGAAGGAGATCCTAACAATTTGGGAGGGGGGCTGCTGAGCACACATGGTACTACAGTCAAGAGGGAAGCCAAGTGAGGGAGGCAATTTGGTAGGAAGATAAAGTGTTTGGGTCCAGTTCCTGCAAATGGGGATGAACAGGTCTCCCACCTACATGCCCACTGACAAGGACACTATTTGAAAGTGAGGTTTCAAGCAGATGCAGAGCTGAAAAGAAAACTATCCAGAGCTGAACACCTCCCCCTCACTGCCAAAATGCTATGGGCATGGACATCATCGCTTTTAGGCTGTTTAGTGACAAATTTGGAGGAAGATGGCCACGGAGTCCCGGAAAGCACCAGGACTGAACTGTGTCTGTCTTTATCTGGAATTTATAATCTGGTTTAGCTTGTGATGATAAGCACTTGATTTTAAACATCATCTCCCATCCTTCACAGCACACATTCTTTGCACGCGTGTCCAGCTTCCTAAATAATATTCAAAGAACTCTGCTATTTCTTCTGTCCTTCTCAATCAAAATGAATCAGTCGGTACATTAAAAAATGCAGGAGGTCTGTTCACACTTAGATTTGAAAGAGGAGATTTAAGTGACAGACTTTGGCTATGGGAAAAAGCAGAGGGTTTCTGAACAGAACTGCACACTGTATGAGCGAAGAGATAGATGTGTTTAAGCTGATATCCTAAAAATAGTTATTTCTTCAGTGAAGATCCATTTGGCCTACTTATCAGTTTCTAAACAACCGAAATACCATTTGGTCACTCAAGATAAACGTGCTGCACGTCCATCTCCTTTTTAAATGCGCTTTGAAAGCACTCTGGCATCCCTCTCCCCCAAAAGATACTAAATTTATGTTTTCCAAAACAAACCAAGTTCCAGTTTGAGGACTGCGTGGAGGGTCACAGAGGGACAATATTGCAAGACAGAACAGCGCGTGTCTCACCTTCCTCGGGGTGTTCTCTGCCTTTATCATGGTAGGAATCCTGTGCTTGAGTCTGCCTCGAAACCTGACCGCAAGGAATCCACCATCAGAAAGAAGAAGAAAAAGAAGAAAACTCATTGTATGGATGCTCGTTTATCAATCACACTGCTACAGTTTCTTGAAGGAAGAAAGAAGTTAAGAGCATGAGATAAACATCTTTCTTTTTCCTCTTAAGTCGCTCGGAAGGCAACTGTACCAGAAACGTTTGTGTAAACAATTGTTTTATGACAATGTGAATAACTATAGGGCTTTGCAAAGCATTTCTAGCAGAAGCACCCCGCATTTAATGAAAGTGGATCATTTCTGGAAAATATTTGGCGCTCTGGTGGTCAAAACGCTCTTGGTAAAAAGATACCAAAAATAATGATGAAAATCAGGTTGCCCTCCTTAGCAGATCTTTAGGGGGAAAAAAAGAAATAAAAAAAGAAAAAAAATAAACAAAATTGTAAAAAAGGCAGGTTCCCCCCTCGCCCTGAAGTTGTTTTAGAGCCGGGAATTTCTTCCCAAACAGTTTTATGCAAATCCCTTAAAGAGTTTACAGCTAATGCTCCGACCCCGCTGATTTTACTGAGAAAATTTCATGGCTGCTTGAGATCTAATACCACCGCACCGTCGGGGAACTCGCGGCAACTTTCTCGTCCCGGCCTGAAGCGCGGAAGGGGCCAGCCCCTCCAGCGCATCCCCGGGCGCGGAGCCCGCTCGGGTCTGCCCGACGCACCTCTGGAGACAGGATCCGGGGTGGGATGACTTCTTTTCTTATGGGAAATTTGGAAGACAGAGGCTTCCCCGGTGCCCCGCCGAAGCTCCCTCCCCCGCGGCGGCGGCCGGAGCCCGCCGGCATCCCGCGCCCCCTCCGTCCGCGCTGCCCCGCGGAGCCCCCGCGGCCGCGCACCTCGTGCCCGTTGGCGCCGGGGGCGATCTCGGACTCGTTGACGAGGGAAGACTTGATGTCGGCCAGGTCGCCCTCCTCCTCGGGGTGGCTGATCTCGGCGAAGATCTTCTCTTTCTGGGGGTCCCCCTCGTCCTTGAAGGGGATCATCTCGTCGGTGGCGCAGAGCTCCGGGTCCCCCCCACCGCCCCCGGCCCCCGGCAGCTGCGGCATCCTCACGGCAGCGCGGCGTCTGCTGCGGCCGCCGGCCCGCCGCGGGAAGGGGAGCGGGAGGAGCAGCGGGGGGAGGAGGAGGAGGAGGGCGGAGGAGGAGGAAAGAGGAGGAGGAGGAGAGAAGAAGGAAAAATCCCGTGAACTCCTCGGGGTTGCTCTCGGCAGCCGGAGACCCCCGCCTGTCCGCTCGCCCCCTCGGGGCCGAGGTACCCCGTCTTCCGAATGACACCGACGTCGCCGGCACCCTCGCCCCGACGCGCCGCACGGCTGGAATAGGTCGAAATACGCTCTCTTGTGTCCCAACCGCGCCAGGGACCGCCCCCCAGGAGACCCGACCCCCCTCCATCCCCCCCGGGTCCCGGGCTCACCCTGGGGGCGAGGAGACGCGGAGGGGAGCGGAGCCCGCCCGC
>VZTE01003713.1:528775-594569 GCA_013397775.1 Eulacestoma nigropectus | reverse complement strand
CATCCCCCCCCGGTCCCCCCTCCGAGCCCTTTGTGTGACTAAATTTGGCAGGAGCATGGAGGCGCGCCAGGGCGCCCACGTGTGCGCCGAGCTCCCAGCTGAGAGAGCCGGGGTTTTCTTCCGGGTAAGGAGACAGCGGGGGAGATCAAAGAGTTTGGGGAGCTGGAGCCGAAATGTGCAGTGGAAATAAAGTGAAATTAATTAAATAAATAAATAATAATAAAAAAGGGGGAAGAAAGAAAAAATTCCTCCGTCCTGGACGCATGCCAGTCGGAGNGGGGGGGGGGAGGAATATTCTCGCAAAAGGGGGTTGCAGTTGTTTTCTGAAAGGAAAAAAAAAATAAAAACCAACCAACGAACCAACAGACCAAACCTTTTGTTTAAAGCCGCCGGGCTGTGGAGCCAAGCGGGCTCCGCCGGGAAGAGCCCCCCGACAGCGCGTCTATGAGCGCGGCCGGGCCGGGACTGCGCGGCCGCGGGGCAAAACTCCCTTATTACCTGACAAACGGGCAAACAGTGGCAAAATCCCCTTCTCCCGCCCGAGAGGCCATTCCGGAGGTTCGAAGGGAGTCTTTCTGGGCAAACCCCCCGCGGTTTTTTCTCTCCCTGGGAAGCGATGTCGAGGGTGGTCCCGCGAGGGGTGGGTGCGCTGGGGGCCAGGCGCCTTTTGCGGCAGCCCACGCTGTGCCCCGCGGCTCCCCGGCGGGCCAGGCTCACATCCCGCTGCCGAGGGGCAGCGGGACTCCTGTCTGAGCTGTGCGGTGCACGGCTGGCACAGCTGGGGTGCGCGACGGGAACCCCTGGGGCCCCGCTGCCGCCCTGCACACCCTGCCCGCCCCGGCCCTGCGGGGATGGTCACCCGGCTCCCGCTGCTCCCTCAGGACTGCAAAGCACAACAAAGAATGCTAGGTTTTAAAATTTCTCGAATCGAGCCTTTTCGGCGGTGCCTTTTCAAGGCGATGTGACTGAATTATGCGCGTTCCCTGGGTCTGCGTTTGCCACCCCATTTAGATAACATCTGTGATTTATGTGCAAGTTGAATATATAGGCTGAATTCCCAAATTCCTTCTGAAGCAAATAAATCCTCCTCCTTCAGGAGATGGGGTGAGCAGGGCCAGAGCAAGGATGTGATGATTAGCCCTGGCTCTGCAGTTATCACTGTGGTGTCCTGCACATGCCACTGCTGCACAGCATCTCTGCGGAGCCAGCCCCGGGCTGCCTCAGGTTGTATGGACGTGTTTAGAAATATGGACCTGTTCTGTGCCTCTAAAACAAGGATAATACTTCTAAGACTCTTTTTTTACCCTGCGAGAATAAACACACTGTTGTGTTTAAAGAGGCTCTCTGCTCTTATGATGAGCGCCATAGGGAAAGCTGTAAATAACAGATCAGGATTTTTTGGGGGAAAAACCCAGTGTCCTCCCTCACTTTTGTGTTGTACCAGGCAGACAGTCCCTTTGGTGGTGCAGTCTCTTTCCAGTGTTTTCACAAGAATGGTGGCCAGGTATCTGGCGTACCTTTGGATCTGGGTCCAGGTTTGGATTGCAGACGCTGTGGCTCACACTCCATGGCCTGTCTCCAGCTGCTTATCGCTGTGGGTCACCTGCTGTGGCCTCCAGATGATGCTGAGGCCAGTTCCTGGTAGCCCTGAGGGAACTTACGTGTGGTGTGGAGGGGATTTCTCATTGCACGTGGGATCGTTTCTGTCATGGTGGCTGAAAGGGATCCTTTCCAACAGTCAAGTCAAGAGGATTCTGCCGAGTGAAGGGAACTATTCTGTATTTGGTGCAGATTTGTGTTTTAAATGGAGAAAAAACCAAAAAGGGAACAATGTGTGCTGGTTTTGAAGACTCATCTATTATGAGCCTTTATGAAATGCGGACTCATTTTTTAAATTTATAACAAAGGGCATCCTGGCTATGTTTCTAGCAGCTGTATCAAAGAGTAACTGCACTTCTCATTTAAAGCTACTTTGAAAGAGATCACATGTAATAAGTATTAGGATATTAAGAGTGTATATGTGCTTTTTGCTTTTTAATTTACACATCCAGCTTTCCAGTTCTGGGATGCCATTAATGTTCTTAGCCCAGAATTACTCTATTTAAAGAGCTAGGTTTTCTTAGCTCTTGCAGCAACGTGGGCTTTATGAGATTTGAGTGGGCAAATCTTACCAGAGCATTTTTACTATAAGAGCTTTTGTTTAGAGGAAGGCATTGGTGGCTCAGATCTCCCAAATGTGTTATCTTATTTTGAGATTAAAACAGTTAGCAGTTAGTGGCAGCTTTCTTCTTCTGTGTTTTAAAGTGCAAGATAAAATACAGGGCAAGTGGCATGGTTTATTCAAATAAATGATGACACAAAGTAGCTTGCAAACTAACCCTTACATCGAGCAGCGCCGTTGCAGGATTATTTCTGATGACTCATCAGATCAGATAATCCACAGCATGGGGATAAAAGGAGATGCAGAACTCAGAGTCAGAACTAAACCCAGAAAGTCACGCTTGGAAAAATGCAAAAAGTGAGGTTAATGTTGTATTAAAGGTAAGACCTGAAAAGAGCACGGCAACATGCTGCCCCCCAGCAGGGATTTTTAGGTTGGCATTTTTGAAAGGACCAAAGGGATGTTCAAAGGGAGTAGAGTAAAATATCCCCGAAGGGGCCTTTGAAAATCCAAACGTTAGTAGTTTTGTGGGACACCACATTAATGTGAGATTCTGGCTGCAGAAATGTGTTTTAATTTCAGAGTAGCAGTTTTGTCCATTTACGTCAACATTTCCTACTTTCTTAGAGGGGGAAGTTCTGCTCCTGAATAAATAAATGTTATATAAATGTGTCCCAGAATGGATGAGATGTTCTCCATCCCTGAGAGCCAGGATGCCACACCTGGGGGCAGTATCTGTGTTTCAAAGGCCCCTCCAACTGAGTCCTGCTTCTGCACTTCTAGCTTGGACTCAGAAGTGCTGGTGAGTGTCTTACGCTGCAACTTCTTGGATGCCCCAGGGAAAGCCACTGAGGGCCTTTTGCCAGGGGTTTTGTGCATGCATCATTGGAAGCCTTATGCTGAAAATGTTTATTTCTATTTGTACTTGCTTGTACAGTGCAAAATTAGTATCTGGAGCCCCATAAGTATATGAGGTGCTTTGTGGAGCAGTCACCCTTTTACAATAGTCCTTGGCATGGCTCTAGCTAGACCTGTTTTGGAATTCAGCATACACCATATTCTGCCAAATACATAATGAACATGCAGAGCTGACTGTGCACCAGTGTTTCCTTCTAGCTTTTGAAATGGCGATCGTTCCCTCTCTGTGCTCCCAACAAAATCAAAGCATCTTGTAATCCTTTGCTTGTTTTTAAGTGACAGTAGTCCTCTGTTCCCTGACAAATATTGCCAGCAGAAGCCTAGTAGCTCCAGACAAGGTCCTTTGAAAGAGGTGGGAGGGGAGAGAGGCTCTGCAGGCAACTTTCCAGCAGCAGCTGTGCACTATCGGCATGGGAGTGTGGGAGGCTACTCCCGGGTTAGTAAGACAGTTCAGCAATGCAGTGAATGTGTGCTCCCAGTACATGACTCCTATTTACTTTTTTTTAATTCCCTGACCTCTGTCTGACCAAGTCCATCGCTGAAACGCAGCTGGATGGGGAGGGGGAACAGCAGCCAGGCTGTACCAAGGATCTTGCTGTGCTCGGTGAAATGTGCGGCACTCCCCCAGGGAAAGTGTTTAAGGCAAGTAACGAGGTGGCGAATTTTCTTTCTTACTGAGAAAGTTATTTGTAGGTGTGTCTTGTTTTACTGTACCATTTCTCACTTCCCATGAAAGTAACTGCCATTAATTTGCCTGACAGAGGTATTAAACAGTAACAGCTGAATGCCGGTCAAAGGCAGCCGTGTTTGATAGGGAAGTGCCAGAGAAAGAGGAGTTTGCAGGAGTCTGGGGTATTGTTCAGAGCCTTATGATCTCAGCATCCCAGCTTCATGGTTTTGGGTCTGGTAATGATCTGAAAATATAAGTCTTCATGGTGACTGGAAGGCAGAGAGGAATGACCTGTAGGGACAGCAGTTAGGCTCACCTTTTGATGAAGAGCAAGATCAGTCTGAGTTGCAGCTGGCCATTTCACCTTTAGCTCCATTTTCCTTTGCGTGGGTCTCACGGACAACTTGTGTCCATGTCCAGGGGAAACAGGCGGTTTTGGCTGTTTGGAGTTTCAGAAAGTCTCTCTAAGGCTGAGGGAAGTAAAGGGATGTGAGCAAAAGTCCTGCAGGTGTGGCTGAGCTGTCAAAGGAGAGGGAACATCACATGCAAGAAGGTTTCAGTCAAATTCTGCAGACCCTGACTCATAATTGTGCTGGAGCAGGGACCCACAGCTGAGCCCCTGAGCTGAAAAAGAGCTGATGAGGGATGACACTAAGGACAGCGTGGGGCAGAGGAGAAAACTGTAAGTGCAAGGTTGCTCTTACAGTCCTAAAATTCCCTGTGTGATGCTGCTCTGAGTCTCCCAGACCGCTTGTGGTTCCTGCTGGGCTCAGCCAGAGCGTGGGTGCTCAGGCCCTCTGCAACTAAGCCCTGCCTAAGGAGGAGAATGGTTTCTGCCCTGCTGAAGAAGGGTAATGAGAGAGAGGGACCTGTTGAGGCTGGCTGGGCTATTGCAGAGGGTTGAAGCAAGTGTTCAGATTGTGGCCCTTGTTGCTCATCTGCCATGTTACACCGTGATTGATCAGTGAGCCTCTGGGCTGTACCTCTCCACAAAAAGCTGTGCTTTCTCTCCTGTTTCTACCTTGCCTCCTCCGCTGCTTTGTGCTGGTCAGAAGCAAGGAGCAGCTGCAAAACTTGCATGTCTGGGTGAGCCTCCAGTTGGCAGCTGAGCCGACAGTCCTTGCCCACGTAGCAAGGCTTTTCAACAAAACAAGAGTCTGCAGGTAATAATATTCTTCCTGGCTAAAAGACTTTAATAATTTTACTAATTTCAGCACCTTTTTACACAATGTGTAATTAAATTATGAAGTTTCTTGCTGCAAGATGTTATGGAGGCTGGCAGGATGAATGGATTCAGAAAAGGGTTAGGCAAGTTCATTTTGTCTATGAAACAACCAGTTGGATACAACCTGCAGCTTAAAAAGTCCCTGAACCTCCAATTGCAGGCAGTCATTCTGGGCACAGGGAAGGTGATGCAGCAGAGGAGTGCAGATTGGAAAACCAAAACCTGCAGAAAATGACTCAATTGCATGCTGTGATGGAAAAGTCAGAATCTGAATTTGCAGCGTGCTCTCAGTCACTGGCCTCAAGCTATAACCAAGATTGATACCAGCTGATGTATGCGTGTCGCTACTATGTTGATTATGAAATAAAACTTTCCCTGGTTTATTTGTCTGTCCCTTGAGGAATTCAGTTTTTCAGACCTCTCTCACAGCCAAGACTACTTTTTATTACATTTGTTTATGTGTGCTGGCCGTGAAGCATCTAAATAGTGTTTCATTAAAAAAAGTCTTTATACGAGAAAGATCAGAAACGTTCCGTGGTATTTATTTTTCTTTAAAGAGGGTATCTTTGGCATGCAGACAGGCTGTGCTCACCATTATAAGTTAGCAAAGGATCATCCATGGGATATTAGCCATAGTCAGAATAATAATAGATAACTAGAAAAATTAGCTTTTAATGGGATTTCATTTCATATGAGATATATTATTTTGAATTTCAGTAAACTTTTCTATTTTTCCTTGAATGCAAACACCTTGTTACTTTCAGCTCTCTTCCTCTTAAACACTGTGCATTTAGCCCTGATATGGGCATAGGATTCACCAGATTATTCTGCATTAGAAGAGTGCTATCTTTAGTGAGAGCAATTAAGGCAAAGGGGCTGCAGGCCAAAGCACTGGAGCTGTATAAGGATAGCAGAAGCTGTAGATTAAGCTGTGTATTAATTACTTGGTTCCCTACTTGGAGCTATGAACAGTGAATTCTTTAATTCTATGTTGCATTTTTTAAGGTAGTTTGTGATTCACTAAAACCCGAAGCATCAGGAGGTTTTGTAGGTAGATGTTAAAATGGTGGAACTACTATGGATGCTTTGAAAAAAACAGCTGAAGGAAACTCCAGAGGTGGATCCAGAGTGAGGGTGCAGGGCAGCTCTTGGAGATAACCAGGTACATTGCTTTATGGAAGCTCTTGCACAGGGCTGCAATAAGCTGGATTTACTTCATCCATGCTCTGACCTGGGCTGTGGGTTTGATGTTATCTGGGTGAATGTCTGATTTGGGCAGGGAGGCCTCCCCTGCTGCTCCACTCCATGGTTTATGGAGCTGCCCACACAGCCTCTGTTACACATGGTATGCTCTCCAAATTAACAGGTTTCTGCCCTAGAGAAGCTTGTGCTCTGGAGGAAGTTCATATCTTTGAACTTATTTGAATTATCCTCATCTGGGGAAATGAAATATCCTTCAGCTCATTGTCTCTCAGAAGATCCTTGTCCCCTCAGTCACACTTTTGTCTCCCTCGTGACTGCTGCACATCCTCCCTAGGGACTCTTCCCGCAGCTGGGGAAGCCTACGAGATTCCCTGGGGCTGCTCCTGACTTCCAGCCAGGTATCAGGGCAGCTGCCTCTTGCCCAGTGCCCAAGCAGAGGAGGGGGCCCTATTAATGTTACTTTGTTCAGTTGATCTGGGTCTTGTCAAATACATGTGCTTTCAAAAGTCCTGGCTGTGACCTGGGAAACAGGTGGCACCTTGTTAGCCTTTTCAAAGGGAGTTCTCATGACCTCCTGTGTAATTTAGGCTCCTGTGTTAAATGTAACTCAGTGTGGAGCAATGCCTGTAACCATCGTGCTTGGGCCAGTGCCTGCTTGTCAGTTCAGTGGGGCCCTGCATAAATGCAAGAGCTCCCACTGGGCGTCCTCCCACCAGGCTAAGGGTCTCTGCCTGTGATGGCTGTCATCTGTCATGGAAGGAAAGGGTCCTTTGTACCTTACTCCCATCAAAAGCACAAACACTCATTTGCCATATGGTAGAGGAGGGAAATGGCAGCAGCACGTCTTCACTCTGATTCTGCGATCCATCCCTACCACAGAACCACAGAATCAATGAAGTTGGAAAAGACCTCTGAAATGATCGAGTCCAACCTATGACTGAACACCACCATGTCAACTAAACCATGGCACCGAGTGCCACGTCCAGTCTTTCCTTAAACATCTCCAGGGACAGTGACTCCACCACCTCCCTGGACAGCCCATTCCAGTGTCCAATTCCCCTGATAATTGTGTAATTATCAGTGTAATTATCAGTGTTATTAGTGTAATATAACTTAGTAAGTATGTAATAGTTAACATTTTACCTCTCTGCCCCTTTTCTTCTGTCAGGAGTCTAAATGCCAGCCATCACCCAGGTGATGTGGAAAATGCGTGGCTTGAGATTGACCCAAGGGCTGAGCTTCCTTCAAAATTGTTGTGTGGCAGGAGGATCCCAGAGAGAGACATGGGCTACCATCAGGCCAAGGAACAAAGTGTCTATGCCCCAACAGGATTGTTGGAAGCAGTTTAAACAATCTCTCCCTGGAAAGGCGAGAGGCTGCCAAACCAGGACATTTAATTTGTTGTTGCCTGCTTGCCCTGACTGAGTTTAGATCACGTGGCTGAGGGACAATGTGAGCACACCTAGCTGGGCTGGTGTGTTGGCCGCACTTTCCCTCAGTGATGGAAGGCTTTCTTCCGTGCAAGTTCTCGTCCTGGGCTGTGCCAGTAACCAAAGTGCTTAGCCCAAGAGGGTTTCTGTAAGCAGTCCACCATCTCTTCGGTAAAGGTGAGTAGGTCTGGCCATTCAGACACACCAGTATAACCAGAAGGCATTATCAGTAGGCATTTTGCAGAAACACTGATTTATTTCATTTACATAAAAACTATAAGGACGGCTCTCTAAGTTTGTAAGTCTTTAAAAGCTTAAACCAAATGAAATTATTAGAAAAACACAAACCTGCTCACTCAGCTCCTCTCTTAGAAATCCACCTCTGCTGAATGCAGCCTAGATGATGTGATTTACAGTGCATGATGAACCTTTGCTGATGTTGTCCTGGGAAAGAAGAGCTCTCCACAAAGCTGAAGGAGCCTCACAACAACTACAGTACCCTGGAGCCTTTGCTCCTTCAAATTTCACAGCATCTGGCACAAGCAGCTCTGTCAGCTGTGATGGCTGTGGAGTAGTGCATGCAGAAAAGCAACGAGCCATTTGGAGCAAAAAAGTAAGACACCTGACAGCATGACGTCACATGGAAATATCAGGGACACTCAATAATAATTGCACCTGCATGTTATTTATTAGCCACGTTTTGGTGTTGTGTTGGCCATTTCCCTTATGTGCATGAGGATCTGCCCCACTTCTCCATTGCTACCAAATTCTGAAGTTGTTTGACAGGAGAGTCGGTCAAGTATAACCATCCCTTCAGGTTCATGTGGGTTTTTCTGTGTTCTTACATAGAAGTATTTTTTTCAGCAAGATTTTGGAGCAAGATTTGTTTTCAGTTTCTTTAAGGGAATTTGGAGCCAGAAAGGAACAAAAAAGCCCCCAAACACCAAAGGAAATGGTGCCACTGAACAAAGAATCTCTTGTTTGTAAACTTCCATTTTAAAGTGTTGGTGCATATTCTACTGAACAGTTTTTCATTTTTCACTTACACAGTCCAATGTTTTAAATACTAACCTATTCAAGAGTCAAGTACTTTTCAGGGCCCTTTGGAGTGTCTTTTCAGTGCTGCGTCTGTTTCTGAGAAAGCTGAGCTGTCTTCACTCCTATGTATCGATCCTCTCAGATAATGCATCCAAAGAGAAAAAAGAGAGGGTGTTTCAGTTTGCAGAGAAGCACAGCTGAAGACACTGAGCTGAATCTGTCCTGTAATCTGTCAGCTGCAGAGCCTTCCTCACTGAATGATCCTCACCTCATGTTTCTTGCAGCACGAGAACAGGACTCTGTTTCCGAAAAATAACAGCCCAGGAACAAAATAAAAAAAAAAAAAATCCTACTCCCTTGCTCCCCCCTCAGTTTTCCTTTGAATCTAGACATGGTCTAAGCAGGAGAAAATTTTTTTCCTCTGCACTTATACCTTAATATTTCTGTCTACATTGCTGTGCCTCTCTCTGCTGCCAAAGCTAAGTGTTTGCTGAATAAAATAAACCATGCTGAACTGACAGAGCTCGTGAATGCTGCTATTGTCACCAGAATCCATTTTTTGCTGGTCTGACCCCAAATCCTAATGCCAGCTCTAGTGCACTAATAAGTGAACAAGAATCGATCATGCTGACGAGACTAAGAGACTCTCCAAAAAGTAATTTTATAGGCTGGTTTTGTCGCCATGTGGCAAAACTTTGGATATGTTACATCTGGTCTGGTTTGGAATCACTCCTGTCTGTCAGAAAAGATTTTTTAAAAAAGTAAATGCTCAACACATTCAAGAAAACTCTTGTCATATGGCTAAAAAAAACCCCATGTAATCATTTCAGTTGCAGGGTCATTAATAATACTGGATTTAATGGATTTCCAGTGTTTGCTTAATGCAATAGGAGATCCACAAGGAAATGGATTGTTCCTATCTGTATTGTGGAGAAGAACTTAGGGCTGATGCAATATAAAGTCTCTAAGATGAAAAATTAGAGTAATTTCAGACAAGACAGTTTCTTAAGTCCTGAAGAGGATAGGTCTGAATTTTCAAAACAGAACTGTAGTAAATAAAGTCTCCTAATTTTGCATGTCTTAAATGCCTACATGCATGTATGTTCCAGAACCACATATTACTGAGAAGTTCTTATAAAATATTGGGTCTACTCTTTTTTGCATGAGGTCTGTCTAGAGACAAACATGTCCAACCTAGTCTCCAGTTGGTCTTTGTCAAAGTACCCAGGGAAAGAACATCCCACCTCAAATCCTATGCCATTATTTCCTCTGACTCCTATTGTTACTTCTCCTTTTGGACATGCTGAACAGCAACAGCAGAGGTGCTTTGGGTAGTTCTGGGGAGGAGCTGATAGCTCAGACCAGTATTGGAGTTCCAGAAGTGGTATTGACACGTGGATTTCAATTTCTCTTCTAACACATTTGCATGAGGCAGCACAACAAGCTTTTTTAGCAATGTTTCCCTCTTCACTTTGTCTTCCTTTCTGACAATATAGCACAAAACCCTCAATGTGGTTGTACAGAGAGCTGCTGCAGGAATGACTCACGCTGTCCCCAGACACTGGATTCCACTGACATGCATCCTCACCTGAGAACTGCCGTTTCTCCCAAAATGGGCACTTCCTCTGGGAGCTTTATAGAAATAAGGAGAATTTTCTTCTTCTGCCTTAAGGCATGAGGAGAAGTGTCATAGTCTGTAATGCTTTTGGTTTGTAAGCAGAAGCTCTGGGCCATCAGGGCTTGCTCTGTTCTGGCTCTGGTGTCTCAGAGGATTGCGGGAGAGCCAGCTCTCATGGGCTTTGGAGGCCAGGCAAGAGCATGGCAGGAGAAAATCCCTTCCTTCCTCAGCCAGGGGAGGCAGAGACCTGCAGCTTTTACAAAATCTCTTGTTTGAACGATGATGCCAACATGCCAGCCTTGCCATGGCAGTGATCAGCAGAGCCCAGGTTACCATTTGACTCCTGCTATGCAAGCAGAGGCTGGTACAAACCGAACGGATAATTCGCATCCACCAGAATTCAGATTGCAGCTCAGAAGTGACTCTTTAAAAGCTTTGGAATAATTATTTCACCTGTAGTTGGATGTTTTTCTCCAGGCTCAACTTACAGTTTATAAATATGTGAGACAGGCGATTGGTAATTCAGTTTATAGTTTGTATGAACCCTGAAGCTTATGTCAATGCTGTTATCTATTATAGAAATGCAAACATGCTCTTTGATGTGTTATTCTCAGTGACTTGGGAGGATAAAGACAGAATACTCTATGGGCATTTGTAAAAGAGATTCAGAAATTGCAAGTCTACTAGGACCTAACAACATATTTTCATTTATTTTTTTCTCCTTTGCAATATGCTTGATTACAGTAACTTAAAAACAAGAGAAATTTTGCATTTGTCTAGGTTTCTGCAGTAGGAGAGGCCAAACTGGTTTCCCTGCTATGCCAAAAGCCCTTTTTTGAGTATGCCAAACGTGTTTTATATTATAGTGGAAGGGAAATTTGGTGCCACAGACGTAGGATTTATTCTGTTGGACAGATTTCCTTGCTATAGGAGCACCTCCTGCTGGCTCTGCTCTGCACTGCCGTTGAACTGCTTACGTTTCCCAGACTTGGGAATAAAAAAGGAAGCCACGTGAGGTTTCTGGAGACAGAGGAAAATGGTCGTGGTGGGACGAGTTCTGCTGCTGCAAAGGGTGATAGGGAAGGCTCTAGTGACTGACACTTCCCAGTCTACTACGGATAATATTTATATAGTCCCTAATGCAGTGTTGGTACTCCACTAACTCAGTTCAGGGATAACACACTGCCTGCTCCCACATTTCCGCAGTGACCCAGCTAAGTCTACACAGCAGCTGGCAGTAAAACTCGGTAGTAAGGCGGTGAGAGAGAGCAAAAAGACATTGTGTTTGCCCCGGACAGCTTCAGTTTGTCCATGAAAAATAGCTTGGAATGCTTTTCCGCACAAAATGCCTTTTTTTTTTTTTTTTTTGAGAAGAATGTATAGTGGCTTTGTGGCCATTTTAGTGAATTTTATTTGAAAATATTAATATCTTTGGCTAGATATTAATACGTCCTTTTTGATTACTGCCACAACAAGCAGCTTCAGGGTTTTTTTCCAAACAATTTCTTCCTTGAAGATTTGTTTTATAATTTTTTTTTAGGAGGCAGTTATAAAGTAGTTTTAAAAAATAAATAAAGTCATCCTACAAATGATACGTTAAAGCTAAGTGAAATAAGCTATCCTGACCAGAGTGCTTTTCTCCCCTGGAAAACTAAACCAGTTGAAAATACTTGCTGTCATTCTGATGCACAAGAAAAATAAGTCCAAAATATCAACATTTTCCCCAGAATGAGAACACTGCCAGCTCTGACATGTTTCCTTTGGTGATCAAAGCTCTTGGGACGGCTGGAGATGACATGAAGAAAACGTGGTTTGTTCGTTTAAATGCAGTGGGTGGGGAGCATGAGAGAGCAGAGTGTTGTAGGGAGTAGGACTCAGACATAAAATGAGCAGTAAAGATCTGTTCATCAACGCCTTTTCCTCGTAGTAAGCAGTAGCGCTGTAGCAACACTTAAAGGCTTCTGTTATTGTTATTCCTATCGTCTATAAAGAGTCTGTTGAAATAGGCACCAGTAAACAAGTACAAAGAGACACAGACCTTGTCTCGACAGCAGTCAAACTTTTGGTTTACGACCCATGCTTTATTAAAAAAACGTTTTCTTCTCTACTGCCCTATTTTGATATTTTGACACACCCTAATGAAAACCCAGTGGGCCGCTGCACAGCCGTGCTGTGCCCTGCTGTCGTGCGCTGCCTGGCTGTGTGTGCCCTCCGGCGTGTCCCTGCAGCCCCCTCCCTTGCTCCTTTGTCACCCGGGGCTGGCTGCCTGCTCCTGGGGACCACGCCACCAGGGCGATCAGCAGGGTTCAGGTGACACCCTTTGCAAAATCCCAAGAGCCAGCCCAGGCAAATGCTCAGCCGGGACAGTGCCCCCGGTCCCACACCCTGTACGGCACACATTTTACAGAAAAAAAAAAAGATTGGGGAAAAAGTTTCGGAAATACTGTAGAAAATGGTTTAAAACTTCTCTGGAACTATTTTGGTAAATCTTGCTGCTTGTAAAGCCAGAGTCCTTTTATCTCATAGGAACTGAAAGGCAGAAGAAAATTATGACTAATATATTTTTAAGAATTAGAAAAAATTACCTAACCCCACATATTTGGAATATCAGAATATTACCATTTAAGGCTTCAATTTTCAAAAGAGCTTATGGGATTGTGGCACTCAGACCTACTCCTGCCCCCATGGAAATGCATATTAATTTGCTATCAACTTCCATGCGAGGGATCAAAACTCTTCAGCTCTCACTGAATTTCCCTGGGAGGCTGGTGACTGTTGCAAAAATCCCAGCTCAAACCTTCTCGCTGTCACTCTGTTTTCAGGGGAAATTCAGTGACTATTGCGAAAATCCCAGGCTGAACAACCTGATAACTCCTGGCTTTCAGGGCAGGAAGCAAACTCTGTGCATCCCACCCAAAACCAGCAGCAACCTCTCTTCTCCAGTTCAGAGGGGTTTGACAATTTTGCCTTTTACATCCCTCAAGCTGGACAAATAACGACCTGTCTGAAGGTTGTGATGGGTTTGTGTTATCTGGGGATTGAGAAGAATCCGTGTCTGGGCAAGAGAAAACAATCCTGATCTTGCTGTAGCGATCGACTCTGTTAAGTAGTTCCTGTTTGAAAGGTGTCCAGAACCAGGAGGTCTCATGAGCTGGGCTGGGGGTGAGGATGGCTGGGGCAGTCACAAACATACATTCCCAGCCCATTTCAGCACCAGTGTCGCACGGATGCCTTTATCTTTCAGAGGTGAGCGGCAATGTGTGCATTACTTCAATTGCTGCTGCGAGGGGCTTTGCCTCTCAGCACAGAACACCATCAGCTCCGGCCAGGGGGATGCTGCAGCGGCAGAGACGGTCGCTGTTACCAACCCGTTTGTACCCCAGTTTGTACAACTGGGCTGTTTGTGTGTGTGAGGCTGCTGGCACGGGGGCGCACACCCTGCTGCACGTCACACGTGCAGATGGACAGCAGCCATGAGGGGGACTGCTCGTGGAAGAAACAAATCTGCTTTACACTAACAGCTCTGGATCTCTGCTCGTTTAGAAGAAACACTGCTCGCGTATCAAACGCATAAACCAGCCGTGCTTGCCTGTGCTCTCAGAGCGATGGTAATTACATAGATTTTTTGGTCAGTCCTGTCATATTTACTCCACCAAATTGATTAACCTATGTAATGAGTACAGGACTGTGACCAATACTGACCCCACATCAAAGCCGGATATTGCTGCAGTGTGCTGACCTGAATTTTAATTGTTCAGTAGGTTTTGTAATTAAACCGCAAATGTGCTAAAGACGAGATTAAGAATTTTAGCTAGCAGTGTATGCATTTTTTCCCAGGTGTGCCAGTTGTGTGCACTGTAAAATGTCCAATGCCCACCTCAGTACACAAAGATCTAACAACATGCCATTTCATAGGTGACTAAAGCCTCTTCTATCTTTTTTTTTTTGCTTGATATATTAAAATATGGAAAAAATATAATTTATATCCTAAATTTTTCTATATACGTTATTGTGTAGCACTAAAGCTCTTGCATAAAGGTATGTAAACAAATCAACAGTGCATAAATTAGGACTTCAAGTCTCTGTGAAGTTCCCACAGGCTTGTACACTTGGTCCTCAGAGTCCAAAAGAGCTGCTGCAGACAGATGTGTTTTTGTTCTTCAGGATCATCAGTGTGGTACATCTGTTGCTTCAGCCAGTGGCTATGCCAGACTTGAGAGAAAACACGTTGCTCATTAAATGAAGACAACTATCATAAATAAACGAGAACATTTGGAAAACTACCCATGCCTCACTTTTGTTTGAAAGAAACTTCTCTTTTGGAAGCTCTCGCAACATAAAAGAGAGGAACTGCTCTGCCTCATTCCACATGATTCTTTCCTCTTTCATTTTGCTGGAGAAAAACACGTGTTTCAACATCTGAGTTTCCAGCAAATGTTGCCTTCTACCTCATGTGCCTGCTCCTTTGGCAAGGAGAATTCCAATGTCTCTGTTGGTGCCGCTCCCTGCTTTGTTTTCGACCACACAGAGGAGATGGGGCTAGAAGGAGGTGGGTAATCTGGAATTGGGTGGGTTGCGCTAGAAGGGAGCAACTGGGAAGAAGATCCATCTTTCATTCATAAAATTTTGTTTGAAACATATGGGGAGAATTAGGAGCTACATTTTCATCTTGATGAGCTGGGACTTGGGAGCCTGCTTTGAGATTTATTCGAGACTGTGAATCGGGTCTGAAATTATTCTTCTTTGGTATGCTTGTACTTCTTCCATCTTCGTGTGATTTAGTCCATCTACCAGTGAAGGGTGTCACCAGGACTCACAAAAGGTGATTGTCTCAGTGGGTTTGATTGTGAGCAGGGAGCTTGGCTGAAGGAAGAGCAAAACCCAAGTTTCTTTCCTATAGGAAGATTGTTGTGCATAATAATGAAGGCAAGATGACAAAATGTGGCAGGTTTGGAGAGTAGCAGTCTGAGATACAGGCTATTTGTCTCATAGATTTGATAGCCAGAGTTCATCTAGCATGGGCAAAAGAAAGTAGTCATCTACTGATACCTGGAAAAAAAATTAATTTTTTTAGAGATATGTAAATTACTGGAATGGTGAGACAGTCCTCATCTTACCTTTTTTTATTAAAAAATCACCCTGCAGACTAAAGAGTACCCACCTGGCACTGAAGAGCATCCTGTAGACACTGGTCTTAATGTAACACTAGCAACGTATCCCAACCTCTGCTTCACTTTTCTCTCCTGTGTGCTGCTCAGAAATCCCAAAGGCATCTCCGGGAAGATTTTTCTTTCAATGGGGAAATGGTTTGTTCAGCCATGTAGTTGAGATCACCAACTGGATGTGTTTTCCCTTTGCAGTGTGCTCCAGGATGCCTTGATCCACGCTGAGAGCCTCGGAAGCCAGCTGAACATTGCTTGGGTGTGAACTTCCCTGCCCGTTTCCCAGCACAGGTTGCTCTCGGGCACAAGATTTTGCAAAGTATTTCGGCTGGTCCTGCCATGAAGGTATTTTCTGCATGCTGGAGTTTTTAAGAGTGCTGATTTTTGTCATTTTGACAACGATATACTGACATTTTTCTACCATTTTGCAATTGTTATTCATCCATTTAAGCATGGGACCAGCCTTGATAAATCAGTGAGGACTCTTAAATGCTGACGGCTGGAATCTGAGAAGAATGATGCCTTCATTATCACACCTGAACACGCACAGAACCTTGCTTCCCTGTCCAGAGGCACCCTCTCCTCTACAGAAAATACCCTACTTGCCATGCCTGGCTTTCTTGAATGTATTTGCAAGGACTGTGCATTAAGCAAAACACCTGCTATCTAAAGAAAATAACATAGCCCCGCTAAAAACACCAATGTATGGTATTCTTTAAGAGTGACTGCATGCAGCTGTAAAAGCAGATTTTAGATTGCAAACAAGACCTCCACATTTTCCATCTGTCTTAAGTTTGCAATGACAAAAGACCTTGCAGAGCATAATGATGACTCCAAATAAAAATATATAAATACGCCAGACAAATAAAAGTTTTTGCTTGCCAGAGATCTCAAGCTCTATGAAAAAGGTTTTGACTCTTAAATTGAGAGAAAAGTTTTCAAATAAAATTAAATGAGGTAACCAAAGACTGAAATCCTAATACAAGAATTAAGAGGCAAGAAAAGTCATAAACAAATTACTGATATATAATTTTAAGGTAAATATGTTAATTTAAAATAAGTTTGCATATCCATTTGAAAGATGTAATTTCAAGAGAGAATAGCCAGTTTAAAATTAATATAATTTATTAACAATTAAAAATTATAACACAAGCAGAGGGAGGTTGGGGGTGAAATATTGAGTTTCCTTTGATAGGTAGAGTAATTATGAAGTATGCTTTTGAAGTTCAAGAAGAGAGCCTTAGGACACAACATTTTTTAAAGTAAAAATTGGCTTGCACTCTGTTCAAGTGATTTATTTTGCACTAAGAAATGGGTGTGAGACATGATGTGATTTAAAATGTCATCCCTTGATGGAACTGCTTGAGGGTGACATCATTTTTTTTCTTTTCTCTCTACTTTTATTTATGTATTTGGCTGCTTTATTTCTAAAGTTTTCTATCTCAGAGAATCTAATGAAATCATGCAGATAGTGAAAAAAACCCCAAATTATCAACACCTTCACTGTCCCCCAAATAAAGCTTTCCTCTAAAGTTCAGGAAGCTAAAAGCTAGACTCTTGAGGGAGCCACTGGAAAGGAACAGAGTTTTCAGCTGCCTCTGTGTCATCTGTATTGTGGCCAGCTTTGAGGAATACCACTTGTACGTGCCACCAAACAAACGCAGGGAACAGAGGTTGTAGGAGTGTTGCTTGTCTTCAAGACCAGGTTGTCCCACACATCTCTGGACAGGGAGGGCTGCTCCTCCTCTGTCCTCTCCTGCTTTTTTGCAGGGACCTGAACGTACCACTTCTGACAGGTTTCCTTAGAAGCAACGCGCTGTGCAATACGTGTGGCAGTCAACACCATGACTTTTGTGACACCTTTGCTGGCGCTGGGCTTCACTGTCAGGGGGAGGCAAAGCTGGCTGTTGTGGCAACAGGCCCAGAGGACAGAGGTCGTGCTGTGGCCAAAATACACACTTGCTTTGCAGACCCGCCTCTCGAGAAGCTTTTGCTTAACCTCAGTGGCTTTTTTGTGTGCCTGGTGATTTTTATCATAAATCTCACAAATTTTGATCGAAGCCCTAGCTGTTGGAGGCAAAGGATTTATGTGAGAACATCATAAATTTAACTTCAATGTGAGTTCCATGATGTTTTGCCTACTGGTAGCTGAACAGATCTTGTAGGTCCTGGATGGGACAAGCTTCTGGACACAGCACACAGCACTGCGTACACAGCAGCGCAGCTGGGCAGCTGTAGGGCAGATCTACCTGTGCTTGTTACATACAGAAATATTAAAAAAATAAGCCAAACAAACATCAACACCACCACCTCCCAAAAAAACCCCCAAAAAACAACTCACCCAGGAAACAAACACCAAACCAGACAACAAACCCTTCAAGTTTCATAGAGGTGTGCTCTGGAAAGCCGTGAGATATAGATGTTCTCCGTCTCTGAGCTCCACCAGCTCTGCAGGCTGAACAACTGAAAACAAGGGGACTGTATTTCATCACCAGCATAAAAAAAATTATAACCTAATACACACAGGGCACGTATCTGCCAAGTAAGAGAAGCCACTTTTTTCCTTGTCGTTTTTGCAGATAAAATTGCCATCTAACCTAAAACATGGCAGCCTTGCTAAAAGTCTATGAATTCTCTTTGTGTGAGGAGCTGTAGCAAAGTTCATAGCTGGACTTGTTATAAAAACACAGAAGTTAAAAATAGCTGTGCAGTCAGGGAGCAGGATCCAGCTCTAAATGGGTGGCCCAGTTTGCTCTCACAGTCAAGAACTGTAAACAAAAGTCAACCCTCTTTTTTTTAGGCTGCTGCTGATAGCTTTTTCTCTTCCATGGGGAAGTGTTGGTGCTTCCCTATCATTTGAGAACTTTCAACTCTTTTTGTGGTCGTTGTGAAAGGCCCATGCCAGCAAAGTACCAGTGTCATTTTGACTGCAAGCAGGACTTCATTGAGAAGGTGTTATTCATGGAGGAGAGGGAGTAGCTTTTGTTAATTGAAGAATAGTGGAAATATTTCTGCAGGAGCTTTGCAAGGAGCTCACAACACTTTTCTTCTGGGCCTGCTGCAGAATTTGCTGCTGCCCTGGTTAGCAGACAGAATTGCTACTGCAGTGGGGGGATGGATTGGCTCCTTTTCTACTCTGACAGCCATGAGGGTGCATGAATTACACAGCCTCGTGTTCTGGGTGGAGCAGTTCCGGAGGATTCATCCCAGCTGGGTCTCACACCAGGTGGCAAAACAAACTATAAAGGGCTGAGGGGCTGGGGAAGCGGGTTCCTTTCTTTCCTGCTGTGCTGTGGGCAGGGGCTGCTGTGGGTGATTGCTGCCCTCCTTGATGCACAATAGAGAAAACTGAGGCTTTGAAAAAGGAGGAGGGGGTAAGCCATATCTAAATTGGTATAAGTCTGTTATAACTGGAGTATTGGGGCTTTTTAAGAATGCTTGCTTGAAGAACAGAGCCAGTTCTGTGTTTTCTGACTTATGTTGATCCCCAGCCTGGATAATGCCTGTGCTGTATTACTTTGCAGGCTATGTCTATTAAATGCAGCACAGAGAGGTGTCTCTGTCTATGAAATAGAAGCTTAATATTTATTGATCTTACAAGGTTTTTTTCCCTGAGATAGTTTTCCTTTTGTATTTAACTGTGAACCTTTTGAGGCTTGGTTCTTGTCTTGTGTGGCTGCTTGGTACCACGCAGAGGTGGTGTTAGAGGCAGACTGTAAAAAGTGCCATAAAATCCATGGGTGCAAGGGCTAAAGAATGAAAAGGCATTCCTTTATTTTAGCTGTTTGAAATGGTGACAGTCCATGGAAAGCTGTAGGCGTGTTCTCCATTACTAACTCCTATTTTAATATGTGGTCTTATGGGAGCAAAAACATCTGCTGTTTTCCTAAAGCTGGTGTTTCTAATTCTTTACACTTCTGAAGCAGTGTGAGGGATAAAGTCAGAATACGTATCTGTTGCCCAAGATACGTTTGATGATATTGTAGCCTATGGTCTCCTATTGCTGAATCAGCTCTTGCAAGAGGCTTGGAAATCTGTTATAAAGCTGGGAAACACACGGCTAATCCATAAAACCTTAAATATGTGTAAAGCAATGTGCAAATGACACCTACTAACTGGAAGTTGCTACAGATAAAAGAGATCTGGCAGCTGAATCACAAAAATATTATTCAGAGTAAATACTTACACCAAATTAATAGCCTAGAAACAGTTCCACCACTCAAACAGCCTTCAGAAGTATCAACTGATTTGAAGGAGTGGGCTGGTGTTAAAATAATAATGAATCCAGCCTTGTCCTTTCTCCTTGGTATCCTCCAGGCTTTCTCTGGTGGGGTGTTTTGACTGCTGTGAAAATTTATAAGAACTTTCTTATCACTGATAAATATCAAAGCTGGTGAGACTGCTGTGTGTGGCTGAGGGTTTGCAATATGAGAACATTAAATACTGATGCTATACTTGATGCTGTAACGATTTCTGCTGCTTTAGTGAAAACTAACCAGGAAAGATCTCTAGTCCTTTCCCATGGGGGAGGGGGCCTGTTAAAATGAATAGCTAAGAACCTGACATGTTGTTGGCATAATCCATTTGCCTATTCAGCTAATGAAAATCTACTTATTTTAATTTTGGTGAGGCTTGTGTTGTCCTGCAAGTGTGGTATCTTGCTTGGCAGTTCAGGAACTGCTGGCCATGCAGCGTGAGGGAACTCCTTCCTTCTGTTCAAGCCAAAAGGATGCTCTAGAATTTAGGGTGGTGCTCTAGGACATGGCGGCTTTATATTCACCACTCTGTTCCCTGCCTATTTTGTGTTAGGCTTTGCTTCCCTGTTGAAAATTGTGAGGCTACAGGGGTGGTGTGAGACTGCTAAAGGTTGTACAGTGGTGTATACTTGCAGAGGAATATAATCTACCTTCTGTATATTAATATCTAGAAAGCTTGGCAGTGGGTTGAACAAAAGCTCCTCCTACCATTCTGAAGAAAAATTAACAGGAATGTTACTTTAGTTTTTCTTTAGTTAAGGGCTTCTGATGCTGTAATCTCAATAAAATTATCTAAGTTCTGCTTATTTTGGGTCTCTTTCTGTGTTGGTAGAGAGGTCATCTGCTGATCTTCATGCTGCCTAGTCTGGGCTGCTTCTGCTCTTGGAGCTGGGTATCTGCACTGGGGACATGCCTTCAGTGTGTGATTTCCAAAGCACTGCTCCCTCACACATGGAAGATATTCCTGGGTGGCTGCTGTTGCTTCACAGGCTGTGGTTCAGGTATGCAACTTATAGACTGGGCATGAGACATGAAAGACTATTAGATAGTGCCTTCTGAATTTCATGCTCATAAACACTGTGAAAGGCTACCAGGGTCTTACAGATTCATGAGAAAATTGTATATTCCTCATGCATTTCTTCCATTACCTGTACCCAGTGCTCAGCATCTCTAAGGACTGGGTCTGTTCTTCTGAAGTTATAGCAAAGTTAAAACCCCAAATTTCTTAGGCTGAAAGCCTCATTATAACTATTTGATATCATTATTTATTGAAGAACACTGTCAAGTCTTAAAAAGAAGAAAATAACCTGTATTATACCTGGCAGATGTAGGAGGGATACATCCTGGCACATCCATGGATGTGTGTAGCCCGGCTGCTGAGCTGTTGGCTCAGCTTCTCTGAAGGAGAGCTAAGGAGCCACATGGTGTCTCTGGGTGCTGGATTTTGTACTTGGACCTGTGTATTAACACCCATCCAGAGTGGCAGCTCGCTGTTGGATGTACATCTGAAGCACCGCAAGAGTGCGAGTCATTCCAGCAAGGTCTGGTGTAAATTACACGTGGTAAATTGGCTCCAGATAAGCCTGGTTTGGGCTGTGGAACACGAAGAACTTGTGTGGTGTGCTAAAGCCTCCTATTTCTTGCTCAGACCCTGCCTTTTTGCAAGGAGCTGCAGTCGCAGAAATACAGATCTAGAGCCTGGCAGGTTTGGGATGGCACAATCCTACTGGGTCACATTTTGCACAAAGGCTGCTATCAGCCTCCTGGGCTTGTTACTTAACTGGGATACAGGCAGTGGGATCTAGGAGCTGTATCAGATACTTCATTTAGCTGCAGCAAGTTGTCTTTAAGTGGCAGCATGCATCTTGATTTTAACACATGCAGGCTGAGATTATGGAAGAGGTAGACGTGGTATAGTTGTTTAAACCTCAAAATATGTTTTAAATAATTGATTTCCATGCATCTAAAGTAAAGATCAGTTATTCAAAACATATTTATATTTGCAAAAATCCAAAACCCAACAGTATGACAAAATAAATACTTATAAATAATTTAAAACATTTTTTGAGGCTTTTAATGTTGCAAAATATGTGTCTCCAATGGTGGTAAAACCTCAATAAATATGATTTGACATTTCTTTGTATTTAATACATAATTGTGCTATTGAGTAGAAAAAAAATTGGATTTAGTGAAAAGCTTGATGATGCACTGGATGAGCTAGCAAAGCCAGCCTTTAAATTTACACCTGTTTAGTGAAAGGCATGTGCAATTAAAAGTAAATGAGAAGAAGCTGGCATTTATTCAGAATTCCTAATTATTGATCCAGTGCTGGGTGCAAACCAGTGCTTTATAATCTGATAAAGCTGTGTGGAGAGGCTTCAGGCTTAGCATGAGGAAGCTGAGAGAGTGGCCAGACACCATAACAGGCTTTCTAGAGGTGATTTGTGTTCCAAGCCTGCCAGTGACAAGGGGCATTTGCACGATGCTCTTAAGGTGTGTTAACTTTTGGTCAGGCAGTTGGGCTGGAGGATCTTGGTATGTCCATTCTAACTGAGTTTTCTGTATCAAAGGATAAATGTTCAGTGAGGTTCTGCAGGCTATTAAGACGAAGAAGTTCAAAGTGAATTTTAAAATGGTTGGGGGTATCTAGGAGTGGATTTATCAAAACTGTTGAGGTTTTGACTGGTTGCATGCCATGGTCCCCTTGCCCCTGGGAATTTTAGTTCTATGCCTGAATCGTCCCTACTGATGCAAGCAAAAGGTGAGGTATAGATCTTGTTTTATGATACAACAGGCAGGCTGGCTGCCCTTCCTTGGGCAGAGTTTCTACTGACTTTATTGGCTGCTTCCTTGGAATAAAGACAGCAGAGCATGCACCAAAACAACATTTAGATACTAAATAGTGGGCTTCGGTCTCACTTGTAATGTAATCAAGTTGCATGCCTGTAATTTCCCTTCCTTTAGTAAAATAGCTGTTATTTGAGTTCTGCTTCAGATACTGAAGTTCCCTTCCTATAGTAAAATCAGTTCTGGCAAAAGTAAAGACAGACATAGTAGTTTTGCAGTCTGTAGGTTTTGAGTTGGCTTTGACTGTGTGCCCATCACATGTTGTCTTAATGCAGTTGGCTTCTTTGTAAATAGTTGCTGATCTCAGTAAGTTGTAGGCTTGTCTACGTGAAGTGTGTTTAATAACTGAGTTAGCATGAATGAAACTGCATTAGCTTTTCTTCACATCTCTATGTGGATACTCTTGATCAGGCTACCTTGATAAAGTCTGGGCTAATCCACATCCAAATTTACTTAGAATATTAATGTGTTCCATGCTAACTTTTCCCATGCTTGGCAGGCTCATAAATCACCTGTCTCTCTTCTTTCTTTTGTTCACCCCCATTATACAGCAGTGCCATTATACACTCAATGTTTCTGAAATATTCTCAGCTTGGCTTTCCCCAGTTAGAAGTTAAATGTTTCATGTTGTGCTCTCTGTGGGATGACGGGGGTACCTATAAACATGTGAAACTCCTGGGTCTCTGCAGTGAAGAAGTTTAGGTGAGCATCCATCTGCCATACTATTGAATACTGTTTTGCGTGCTTTTATGGAAGGGGTAATGCAACACAGAATACCATACATAGGTTCTTCCAGCACTGAATTAGTCTCTTTTATCTGTCTCTGACCACAACAGATGTTGGCAGCATTTCTATTCCATATCCTTAAGTCAGACTAAGAATATAAGTTCCGCTTAGAGAAGCTGTAAGGGAAAAATTTAACCCTTTCAGGAGGATTTTTACTATTTTTTTTCTTGAATGCTCTTGACTTAATTTAAAGGGGGGAAAAAAAGGGTCAGCAAGTGTCTGGATTGACATAGTCTTTGGGGAATCCTCAGATTATATTCCACAGAAGTGCTCATTGGTCTCTGCGTTCTCAATCGACTTCCCTCTTACTGGGGGTACAGGGACAGAAGGTAAAAAGATCATAGTGAATGTTTCCAATACAATTTGCAAAAGAATTTGCATGGAATGGTGGCAGTTCTGTAAAAGGCTTGAGTATAACCTTCAGCATAGACACCAGAGACAGTACTGGCCATATCTATGGAAAATTAGCCAATCTGACCCTTCTTGAACAATCAGTTGATTCTATTGCATTTATCATGGTATGAAACATCCTTTAAAAAGTTTGAAGAAGTTTACTTTGTCCTTGTAGGCAGAATTAACAAAAGCTTCGCATACCTAGATTCTCTTCAGGATAACCTTGGACTGTTTGCTTTTATCTTAAAACAAATAAAAAGCAAACAAAAATAAATCTATAATTTGAAATAATTGCAAATGTGCAGGTATTTTATTCTCAAGTTTTACTGAAAAAAAGCTTGTCAGAGAGTCATAATTAAAAGAAAGCTCTATATATTTATTTATACCATAATAATTTGAGAAGTGCCCATTATATCTCCAAACAGCCCTTGCAGACTGCTGCTCTCCAAGATGACCAGCTGTCGGAAAGACCTTGGCAATGGTAGAACCAAGCTAGCATTCTTCTTCCCTGCTGCACTCGTGCCTCTAACAGAGCCCTGTACAGCCTGATGTGCAGCTAGTTACTTGTCTTCAAGGGAGAGGGATGTAAGGATCTAATTTTACTGACTGACATGGGCTGCAGAGGCATACACAGCTTGCTCATATCCTTTGTGGAGTTGGAAGCGGAGCCACCTTTTTTCTTTTTTCCTACCACACAGAGACGCCATCACATATGTTCAGAGGCTGATGAGCTGAAAAGATCTGGGAGCCACATGTGACCAGCAGAACCAGCATCAGCGGAGTAGCATTTCAGTGGGAGATGACTTTTGGGAAAGTTCCCACAGAAATACCATGGTAGCATTTCTGTCCTTGCTCAGCCTGATTTCATTTATTCTGAGGCTACTTTACATGTCCCTGGCACCACAAAAATACCTTCAATCAGGCATAAGGAGCACTTGAGATCCCATCAGTGCTCTCTGGCACCACCAGAAGAGTGCCAAAGGGCTGTCTGTGTCAAAGTGGACCTGTCCCCCACCATGTTTATTCACACAGTAGCTTGTGCTGAGTCACAGCGCCTGCCCCACAGTGAGGAAAAGGGCTTGTTTTCATTAGGGGACATCAATGCTCTCGGGAGGTTACAGAGTACTGGGGTGCAGAACGTGCTGAGGGAGGGTCACAGAAGCCTTTTTGGAATGCCGAAGCAGGAACGTGTTACTGTGGTGAGTGATACGGTTGGAAGGCTGATATTTTCAATAATATAGCACAACAGTCTGTCCTTAAGGCTCAATCTCCCAAGCATAGAAAGGGGAGTCTGATCCCTCTCCTCCCATGAGAACAGAAGCAGGAGGCTGGGATGGCTACATGAGCAGGTGAGTCTCCAGCCAGTTCACTTGTTAAACTGTGGGCATGGCCTTCTTCAGGGGTGGCCTGCAGGTCCCTGCCCTCAGTTTGCCTCCAGATTAGTTGCCCCTTCAGAGAAGGGAGCAACAAAAGCAGACTGGAGGAAATGTGGAGGAAAGGTCATATTTCCCCCAGGTTAGAAGTTTTTTATATCCTAGGTAAAGTTTGTTCTCTGGCGTATAATGGACTTTTTGGGTGGAGAGGATGCATGGCAGGAGCATAGTGGTGGTTGGGGGGCAGTGGGGTAAGTGCTAAGGGGAAGGCTGCTCTCAAAGGGTTGATTTTGTTCATCTTGTTTGCTGTAGGAGATGGTGCTGTGGTGGAAATGTCAACCTACAGCCACTGCCTTCCAGCACCCTGCTGGATGTGGGCAGGAGGAGGCAAGAAGATAAGCAAGGGCCCCCCTCAGTCCTCCTTCCTGATGCTAAGAGGATGTAGTGAAGTCCAGAATCAAGAGGTTCCGTGTCTGTGGGAACTGTCCTGATTCCTGACTGAGGGAAAATATCAGATTCCACTGATTACTTCTGGTATCTTTTATATGTGAAACTTGTAATTTGGGGAAAGCTGCAAGTTAAGCATTTCAGAGGCAGCCTCCCCCACCACTGTGAGACTGTTAAGACAGAGCTGGTCTCTGCCTCTGTGAACTTGTTCCCGATTTATATTGGACTGTGTAGTGACCCCCAGCACCACCTTTCTGGGTGTCCATCTCCTGTAGTGCCAGGGTACCTCTAAGTGCCTCTAGCCAGCATAGCCCTGTATACATGACGGATGTTCATTCCTTCTCAGGCAGAGAAGGGATCTGAGACAGGCTGAGTGCTCTATCCACTTTTAAGTAAGTGGGGCATGCAGTGGCCTTCTGCAGTTCTGTGCATCTGGCCCTTTTCTTCACTTGATTCTCCTCCAAGCACCCGCAAATTAAATGTTTTGTACTGAAAACGTTTTGTGCCGAAAGGCTTGCTTTGACTGTTGTAAGAAAAATGAAAGTGTCAGAGGGGTTGCAGTCAAGACCCTCCCCTGTCCTCTCTGGTTTTTTTGTCAACCTGAAAAATCAGCTATTGTTATAATCCAAGCCTCAGTATAGTGTCAAATGTAAGGGGCATATTCTGAACTGTCCTATTGTGATGAGGGCCTTGGAGCTTTTCCCAAGAGACTTTTCTTGCTGGGAGCTGTTCTCTCACGCTTAGCGTGTGAATTAAATAGCAACATATCCTGCAACTACTATAAAATAATGTTAAATTATTTTAGAGCATGCCAGGCCTCTTGGTAAATGTTTTCTAATAATTGATTGTTGGAGTGTTTCTTAGTTGCTTGTGGTAATGTGGTCTTCCTCTTTGCAGGATTATTGGTCTTTTAAGTGGGATCCAACCACTTTCCTCAAAAGAGTGGAATACTAGATTCAGCTAAGAAACCCTTTGAAATTATATTTAACCTAAGGCTGCCAGTGTTACAGAATATGAAGGGATAATATTCTTTCTCTCTTCTGCAAATTCACATGAACATGATTAATTGTGTTATTTATCCATGACTAAATACTGTATAAAGCTCTATCTTTATCAATCTCCACTGCAATTCAGAAGTGATACACTTTTGGATGCTGTGTATAGTCTCTGCTAAGTGTTAATTTTTCCGTTTCATTAGTATGTACTCTTGTATATGCATAGAATTCTAATATACTGGAAGTCAAATAACTACTCCTTTTATGCTTGATAAACATATAATATTAATTGCAGGATATGGACTAAAGATGGAATATGAGCCAAGTGGCCCAACTGAGAGCACTACATTGACTTCCTGATTTCTTGCTCTGTGTTTGTGGGGATGACTTTAGTAAAAGGATTCCTAAAAACATCCAAAATTGCTTCTACCTGCTCAAGAATATGGGGAAGTCCCATTGACTCCAGGTTTGTTTACACTGCTGTGTGGGACAGACATGCTAGAGATTAGCTCTAAATAAGGTGGATTAAATTCTAGCAGTGCAAGAGACAGTCTGGGATACCTAAAATTGGTCTAAGAATAACACTTAAAGATAGGAAAGGTGTAAAAGAATGAATTAGATACTCCAAGTCCTTTTGTCTCTCTTAGGGCACTCCTCTCAGTGGCCCAGTCCAGTGTAAACCTGGAGCTGACATAATTCTTCCAAAATTTTTTTTATTATCTTTTACTAATTAGGGCCAGTCCATTTCTGTGAAGCAGGCTGTCGTGTCAGGTAAACAGGCCATCAAGGCTGCTCTCCTACAGAGGTCTGTGAACCTGAAAAAAAAGCTGGCTTGTCATCCAAGTAATATTAACTTCCTTGAGCACTTGTGTAGTGTTGGAAGAATACAGGGCCCAAGCTGCTGACTACTTGGTTATCTGCCTGCAGGCTAATTTTGGGGCTGAAGAATTCTGTTAATACTGGTGCCTGTTCACATGAGACATTGAATCATATTGCAATCACATACCATATTGCATCCTCTAAAAAGGCTGAGGGTGAAATATACAATATCAGATTTTCTGTTCACTAGATTCTTCTGTCTTGGTCTTTTGAACCAAGTTTTCTTGTAAAATCGTCCCTAAGTTAAACTCTTATAACCTCCTATGGCAACTGAATAGTTTCAGGAACTGGCTTCTGAGATCCTTGTGGAAAAAAATCTGCACCAGTTGACTCAGAGCAGGCTTTTTTTTTAATCATGGTCCTCAGTGATATGGGACTTTGAAATAGTGTTTCAGTTTAATGGGCTGTTTCACTCTTCTGCGTATTCCCTTTCTTGTCTGCATATTTTTATTCTGGGCTGTGTCTTATATTAAAATATATTTTGCCTCCAACAATGACCTCTGTTGCAGACAAATGTAGCTTTTCTGATATTTGACTTTCAAGGAGTGTTCAAGAATAGGGCATAGAGAATCTCTGAGTCTGTCCATCTATGAACTTCAGCAACATTTGGCCACCTGAATCTGTAGATAGTAATTTCATTCTACCATAGTCATCTTTTCTTTCATCTCATGCCTTGAATATTGCCTCCATCTTGTTGAAAAAAATAGGGTTGGAAGAGAAGAGTAGCTCCCCTCTCCTATTTCATTGCCATCTGATGTTTTGGCTACAGATGGTGGCTGACTAATGATGAACATCCTGTTCCCTTATGCTACAGGAAGTCCACACAGGAGAGCTAAGAGCACAGATGCAAGGGCAGCCTGCTGGGCTCCCCACCCTTCAGAATCTGCAAGTGGCAGCACTGTGATGAGCTTCCAGAAACTGGGAATGACACAGGAGATTGCCATGTAACTCCTGATGCTTTGTGGGTAATTGCAACCTGACTGGGTGCTTTTTAAATAATTGCTGCAGTTTTCTGAGGTTGGCCATTTTAACCCATGGTCTGAAATTTTTATGGCTTTTTGGAGGAAAAAAGGTCCCTTGTCACCATATCTCTGCTCAAATGTGATTATTCTACATGAAGAAAATTGGACAAATATGAGTAAAAATATAGCAGATCTTAGCTACACAAGCTATACAATAAAGCAGCACAATTGTTCAACTTGGAGAAGAAATCCCTTCAGATTTCAACTCCAAGTACTACTGTGCTTTGTCTGGGTGGATGGAATAAAGAAATAAGGAGGCTCTGAAATGCTAAGCTCAGCTGCAGCAAACTCACCAGCTTTTGCCTGAGAAGATACTGCTTCTTGAGCTATACAGTGAGCATGAGCTATTTAGTCTCCCTTGAGACAGGAAAGCTCTGAACTTTCCAAATAAATCCACAGTTTAATCCAGTTCTGGAGTAATTGCAAGAGCCCTGAGCAGAACTTGAAGTTGTCTGGGCTGGATATGCTGAACTACTCTTGACTCTTTCTAGTCTGGGCAGCTTGGAAACACGTGTGTTCAGGTTTCAGGAATACTGATCCTCAGGAGTGATAGAGCCTTAATGCATAGGTCATGTCAGAGAAGGTGTACAATGTTTGTGTTCATCCTAGCACGAGGGCTGCTCATAAACCAGTTGCCAGTTAGTATTATTTAATATATAGGAAAAGATACTAAATTTGCAGGCTAAGTAATTTCTTTGTTTTAATGCTTCATGGATTCCAGTGTTTGGCATAATAAACTTCATGTGGTAAATTACACTTAGGTTTTTTTGCTTTGCTTTTGCAATTACATTGATAAAGTCCCCAAAACTTACCTGTAAATCTTAAGGAAAAGAACCTGAGTATCTAGCTAAGAAATTGTAGCCTGAGTGATTTCTTCTTTCTCCTACCTGCCCCTCTACTACAAATGCCTGATGTTCAAAAAAGAAAAAAAAAATTAAGGATAAACTGAAACTAGTTTTAGGAAGCTATATGTCACAAGTAGTTAGATCTAAAAATAGGGTATACCTGCTATTAGTGATAGCTGTTCTAAGCCTCCCAAAGCAGGCTAAGAACTCCTTAGGGCTTCAAGGAGCAAGATGATGGATGTTAAAGTACTGTCATTTTTAGGCATTTTTCAAAATAAGTGGCTATTTTTCTTGCCATTTGGTGCTACAGAGCAGTATTAATGGTAACTAATGCAGTGTAGATTTAGACAAAAAGTAGCCACAGCAAAGCAATTTTAAAAGTCTCTCCAACATTATCTGATATTGTAAATAAATAGGAACACATGATCACATGACCTGATTTGTTGGCATGAGTATGGGATACTCATGTTGCCTTAAAGCATAAAATTTAAAATAACTTAAAGAAAAAGGTTTTCCAATGTCCGTTCTCAAGTATTCTGTATGCACTGCATTTCAGTGTTTTGCTAGATATTGTGCAGTTTTACAAGTGCAGTCTTTCTGGCAAAGTTCATCAAGAGTTAGACATTTTACAAGTATCTGGTGGTTTGTGATCCTTCCTTTATATTAATTTTATTCGAGGTCACAGGGGAAGCATTGTTTCTATGCCTTGGGAAAAAGCTGTAAACCTTCTAGTAGGGTTGCTTTATAAAGTATTTGCAGCTGTTGATTTGTCTCCAACTCCCTTTTCTCCTGTTTTTTGACACTTTCTTCAAAAGGCTAGTAACTTTCAAGAAATATCAGAATTCTTAGATATATTTAGCCTGTGAGGTTAAATTTGGTAATCTTAACTTCAAGTAATTCCTTTCCCTACAAAGACAGAAAATAGAAGAAGACTGATTGAAAGAAATCTGCTAGGCAAAAATTTGCAAATAAGATTGCTGAGAAATAATGTCATTTTTGATTTAGAAAATACAGCTATTAAAAAAAAATAAGCAGGGGGATAATTATCATTGTGGGGCAGCTATTCTGTGAGAATTGCAAAAATGAGGATAAGGGTCCGCACTCGGGGGAGAGAAGGGGAGCAAAGACAGAGGATGTTCAGTTCTGAGTCAGGCGAATAATGATACTTCAGCATGTCTAATTGTCTAATGCTGCAGCCTGTATAAACTAGGGCAAGCTGTATGTTACAAAAATTAAAAGTAAGCCAAGGCTGTCGACTTTTTCTATGAGCTCTGCTCTACTGCAGAGGAGTTGGCTTTGATGGGAGTTGTGTTTTCTGCCTCGCTTGCTGCTTGGCTCTCTCAGTATGGAAGTGGGGATGTCATTCAGTCAGTTTCGAAAGATGCGGTTGCATCAGCATGGCACTGCTGTGAAAGACTTTGTTTATAATTTTGTCTTTGAATTATCTCCAGCAGTCCCTCTGCCTTGCCTTCAGAGATTTAAGTTGGCAAGTGCTCAGCATTGCTCTAAGTCATGTCTTCAGATGTGAACTGAAAGTCTTCCTTGTGACCTTCCAAGCTGGCATGTGGAGTGCTGCACACGGGGTGCGCTAAAGAGAACTGGAGTGGTGCTGGAGCAGGAGGGCTTTGCATCATCTGGCTTCAGGCATTGGAATTGCATTGACTAGGAGCTTAATCTCTCTTGCAGTGAATGCAGAGGCAGACTCCTCAAAGGAGACACTCAGAGAGCCTACACTAGAAGCCTATCTCTTGCAAATTTTTTCTGAGTTTTGGAATTACAGCATCTGGAACAATCCTCCTAAACACATTAAGACCTGAAAAACTCCTGTTTGTGAAACTACTGAAAGAGATGGGAGTTGGCACTGAGGAGAGAAATAATGGAAGCTAATAAAGTGTAAAGGATTGCAAATTGCAAAGAATAATTAGCTTGGGAATTTCTGTTTTCCCTGTGTCACAGCATTGTGCCTTCCAAACTCACTATGCTATATCACGAAAACTGTTCCTCAGTTGCCTCCATGGGTATTTATGTCTATTAATCATCACTGTCTGCTTTTTCGTCTCCGCATCCTTTGAATCTATCTTTTAATCATCTTGTTAGAGATCTTAATTTAAACCGTATATTGTATTTGGTAGTAAAAGCTGGCTAATGAATTTAAACTGAACTAATTTTTCTGCAGTGGGAAGGGCTTGATGCTTGTGTCCCATCATGTTTTCTTGGACTGGGTCATTCAGAGTCTAGCTCTGTTCCAAGCTTTTCCTAGATTAGGGTGCTGTCAGCTGCTCATGTGGTATGCTAGTAAGCCTCATGCATCTCAAGGACTTAAACTATTTTGGCTCCAGCCTTAGCAAACATTATTTAATTTTTTTCCATCACAACTTAAACCTGTGCAAAAATTAATGTAAATTAACAGGGGACTTTATGTGAGAGGAAATTACTTAGTGTGGCATCTACTTATGGAATAGAAATAAAAGAAGCAGGCATTTTGGCAGCATCACATTAACTGGTGTTGAAGCATGGAAACAGCAGTGTTTTCACATAGGCAGCCATCCTCACACGGACTGTCAAAATATCAGGTAAAGACTTGGGTATTTGAGAAATGAAATTCAAGTTCTGATTTTGGGCACTCTGCTGAAAACGAAGTAGCTGCTGCCCATGTATCACTGTAAAAACCAGTACCTCAGAGAGACAGGAACATGGACACTGTAGAGGGATTTTCAGGATCCTTATGCTTGAACAAGGATTAAACCACTGCCTGTGCTTCCTGCTGCAGCGGAAGGGAGTTTATCTGTGTTTTTAATCTTTATAATGTCAGGCTCTTTTTGGTTCTGTTTGGGACTGGAAGTGCGAATGGGAAAATGCTGAAACCTATGAGAGGGCCCGAGGGGTTGCCTGGTCCAGGCTGAAGGCTCACCAGACAGAGATTATTAAGCCATCAAATTGGAGACTGTTTATCAGAAGTAAGCAGACTTCTGAACTGCTTGAAGTTGTTCGCTGAGGAGCTGAAGGTCACAGGTCAGATCCTTCATCAGCTTTCCTGGCAACAAGCTTTCAAAGGTGAGTGCCAGCACTTTGCAAACTGCCAGCATAAACGTCTCCTTTCGTATAATACTGGCAATTGTCTGCATATGCAGATATATGCATGTGTCTCCAATTACCAAAAATCCTTCCAGGGTCAGAGTAAAAAGAGCCACAAACTTGTATTTTTAAACACCTCTATAGAAACCCAAGGATCTCAGCACACGTGAACTTTGGAGAGTTTGAAAACCTTATACTGATTTGGTTTTTTTCTATAACACATCTCTACTCTAGTCAAGTTCAGTGTGCTCATGCCTTTTAGTAGTTATGCAAGAAAATACCCAGAGATACATTTCTGTAATTAAAATCCTGATTACTGAGTAGATCAGCACGTGATGAGGCAAGAAATGGTGGCTAATATCTGATGTTATCTTGCAAAAAAGAGAGCCCCAAGCTTGAATTTGTTTAATGCTCACTTGGCTTCCTATATACAGTGATAATGATCGTCTTTTGACAAGAAAAGCTGTGATAATGGGTGAGAGCAGGAGTGTTGCTTGCTTTGGTTTGCGTTGCTGAGCATGACATTTAAAAGCAGGGAAAGGCATTTGTTTCAAACCTTTCAAGGAGCATTTTCAGAGTCAAGCTTCCCCTTCTCACTTCTGTGGCACTTAGGTACTTGCAGAGCTGACCAAGTGTGACCCAGCATCACCACCTGGCTGCAGACACCTTCTCTGTTTCTGCTGAAGGACACCTCTGTAGCAGGCACTGGTTTCAGTACATATCTGTAAAAAATGTTGAATTATTTTGACTTCTGGAACAAGGGACTGGATTTAGTGACCTAAAAAAACCATCTGAGAACATGATATACTCATATATAGTCAGCGTTTCTCATGAATTGGAGGTTTGGCAAAGAAGACGACCAAAATTACTTTATTCCCTCTGAAATTTCAGTGCTTCTGAAAATCTCATCCACAGAGAGCTGTAGCTAGACACTGACAAAGAAACCTTGTCTTTAATTAAATTGTAAGTATTTCTGGGTAGTGATTACAGTTATTTAATTATTTCCTCTAAGTACAATACTACTGGCTCACACTGGAGCTTTTCAAAATACATCTCACTACCTAGAAGGACAAAGAGTGTGCTCTGATTAGTGAACTCATGTGATTTGAAGATGCTGTAGTTAACAGGGATTAGTGTTTCTATGATTTTAAAGATTTAGCTGTCATCTTTCATTTGCTTTTAAATCTCACTTTTTCTTCTTTTTATCCTGAGGGCATTACAGAAGGAGTTTCTTGCTAAATTTATCTTGGAGTTATGCAAACTGAGAAAAGAAAATTAAAGAATACCCGTAGTTCCCACAAAAGGGATAGAGATTGTTCAAGCTTTATTGGGAGAGAAAAAAAGGCAAGAGAAAAATGAAGAAGATAAGTAATTTTACCATGTAGATCAAGAGGGCATCCCATCTTAGAGAATATTGTGTAGGGTGGAAAAATCATCCCAGTGCCTGTGGGGTGGTGGGTATGGCTTGCTGGAGCTCCCTGTTGAGCAGTCCCCTGGTCGTGCTTATCTAGTTGCTGTTGCCCCAGCTTTGGAACTGTGCAAATCCCCTCCTGTCACATGAGCAAGGGGATCTATTCCTGCTCTTTGAACGAGATGACAGCATTGCTCAAATGAGGAGCACGTGTGGTACCATATAATGGAACGTGTTCTTCTGTGTTAGGTTGCCTGATCCTAGTTGCCTGACAGTCCTTACTGTCTCTGCCTAGGGAATGATTGAGGTGGGACCCAGGGAAGACTTCTAATTGGGTAGTACACCTCTGGTCACTCCATAAGGAGTGTGTCCTGCTGTAGACGCCACAGATACGACAGCCAGTACGTATCAACAAATTATCCACTTTGAATATAATTTAGCCACTAAATTCAGTATTTATGAAAATACAGCATTAATATTACTGTCTGGTTCCTCCATGGAGAGAAAAATTGTGGTGTAAACTTACAAATGCAAAATAAAAATCTTTGACTTAACTTTGCAAGAAACCAACCCCTGCAGAACGCCACTCATCTCTGCTCTCCACTTGGACCTTGAGCCATTGATCACAACTGCCATGCAGCCAATTTCTTATCCACTGAGTGGTCCATTTGTCAAGCTCATATCTCTCCAATTTAGTGACAAGGATGTCATGTGGGCCAGGGACAAAATTTTAACATCTATTTAACACCTGAGGTAGTAATTCCCTAACATGAGGAACCGGAACTCTCTAGAGCTGGTTACAGGTAATGCAAATACTACAAGGCACCATGAAACATAGTAGGTGGACCAAAGCTTCCCAGATAGGGAAGGAAGGGGTTTCTTCTTCAGAGAAAAGACTTACTTGTTGTGGAAGGGTCCTACTTCAGTTTGAGTTAGCTCCTCTAATGTCCTATGAAGAACTATTCGGTGAGCATGGTGTTGTCTCTGAGGATTAGTCACTGGTATTAATTCCTGTATTTTTTTTCTCAGTGTCTGAAATCAAAGTAATTTTTAAGTGCTCTGCTGGGTGACAATTGCTATAATCACTCATTCTTCTAGGTTTCAAAATTAGTGTATCTGTGTTTTCCTCCTGATATTTTCATACTTCCCAAGGGGTCTTTTAAAGTGTTTCTCAGATGTTGTCTAATTGTCATCGTGTCATAATCCCTCAAACCATTTATTTATGAAAATAAATGTCATTCTAGCTTTTAACACTTCCATATGTAGCCTTACCTGTAAAATAACTGAAGAAAAATCAAATACTACTTCCCACTTATGCAAAGTTTGTTTCTCATTAGAGCATTTCAAAAATATATCTATTATGGTAATAATTTTAGCTATTCATATCAACTTTCTCTCAAAATTTGTGCTTCACCTCTTTCAAAGACTTGCTGAAACCTTTCTTCTAACCCTCCTCCAACTCTCATCTTTACTCCTTTTGATTTTTTTATAGGGTTTTTTTTACCTTGAAAACCTTAACTGGTTCTGCCTTCTCATTTAGTTTCTTCCTCCTCCTCTATTTCCAATACAGATTATTCTTTGTCCTTGGAGCTTTGAGTGGTCCCATGTGAACACTCATCTGTTGTTACTGCTGCTTTGCTGACATGAGTGTTGCAGCGTGCAAAACAGGAGAGTCAGCAATGCTTGGACCTTGATTATGAGAAGACCCTCCCCCTGCTACTTAAACTCTCCCTTGCAAACACTGGAGGGGAGGGGAAACACATGGTGGAGCTGATATATTAATACACATACAATAACACCAATCGCCTGCAGGAGTAAAAAAACCCTGAACACCTAACTTGAGAACAAAATTAATTTTAAAATGTAGGTCATATGCTAATACAGCTCCCAGTGTAACCTGTGTAGCACCACCAAGCATAACACAGGAATTGACTGCGCCTTTTTTCTGTTGCTTGTTCTTTTTGCCACTTTCTGTGTGTTTACAACTAAATTAGCTGTCAGACTCAATGGCCACATTAAAGAGAGGATTTTTGCATCTAATGATCAATAACAAAATGTTTTGCATAATTCTTAGGGGGAGGTTGAGAATATTCCTCCTTCATTACTGATGAGTGCCTAGAGAAAAGTAAGGATTTCTCCCATGATCACAGTGAGCCTGGTGAGCAAGCAAGTGTTATGCTGCTGTCCTACTTGTCTAGTGCTCTGCAGCAGCTGTGCCCAGATGTTCTGGCCAGGGGGACTGATGAGCTTGGACCTACAAGCTGGTTGTGCTTTATGGCTGCTTTCTGTGTGATGTGAACAGACTTGGAGTATGTGCAGAGTATGACTTGATTTACATGTCTAGAGTCGACCCAGTAAAGTTGGATGTTCTCTTTCCTGCTCGCCCTTCACAGTTGGTGTCTGACTGTTGGCTGACTATTCAGCTGCGATGGGATGGCTTTTCTACTGCTGTTGAGGTCCTGTCTTCATCACATGGTTCAGACCTTTGCAAAGTTTAGGACATTTCAACAAAGGCAGTCACAGATTTAGAGCTGCACAATAAAAACTTATGATTGCCATATGCTGGCTTGGGTTATTGGGCTGTTTACTGCACAATGATATTGTTTAATTCAGTACAGAGGGATGGAGAGAAATAGGTGATAGAAAAAGATGCAATAAGGGGCAATGCCAAAAGAAGAAAGAGGCAGAGCTTCTCAAGAGCAAGCAAGAAAATGCAGAAGTGGCATTTGAGAAAAAAGCCCAGCATGTCAAGACAGAAGGATGGCTGGCTCTTTGAACCCCTAGAGCATCTATCTGGAAAAAGGCTGAATATCAGTGTCTGAGCAAACTGAGCTTACCTATGCTAGTGTCTGGAGAAAATGAGCTTGTGGTCAGTGAACATACCAGCTCTGCAGAGCTGAGTGTACTTCACAGTGTGCATTAAAATGGGAATTCACTGATGCCAATTAGTATTATAGGAGTTTACTTTTGCCCTGTTTGACTGTTTAAAAAAATATTTGTAAAAGAATGTTTTCTTCTAAGACCGTTTTAAAACATTGCCATTTTGTATCAAAAGGCTTTAGAAAATGTAAGTCAAGCAAGACATTGTTTCAGGCAAGTAAATTGATTTTCCCTTGCCTTTGCTTTTCAAGTCAGTAATAAAAATAAGAGGATTTATGCAAAGCAAGTTGGATCTTCCAGCAAACAATCAGTCTGTACAGCTGTTAATAGTTGGTTTAGTACTTTAGAAGCTGCCTCCTCAAAAAGCTACCACAGATTTTGTTTTAAAAAGACTGTCAGACTGATCACTGGCTAGGTGTGGTCTGACTTTGATGGAAGAGCTGGGAACTGGACTGGGTAAAGGGGAGCAGAGGCTTTAATGAGTACTTTCAGCCAGTACAAGTACTTTCAGCAAGTGCATCAGAATAATGCATGTTCCCCACGCTGCCAGTGCTGGGCTGCAAGCTGCTTGGCTACCTGATATCCCAGGAGCTGTGGCCTCTGCTGTGCGCATAAAAGTTGGATTTCTTGGCAGACCTGTAGCAGCCCACCGTGATCTCCTTGCGTTTGGATTTGGAGTAGTTTGGTATTACTGCTAGTGTGTCACAGCTGGCACAGCTGTGCTGGTGTCGGCACTGCTGAAAGCAGCAGGATTGAGAAATACTGCCCTGAGCAGACGTAAGCAAGTCCCTTGGAAAAAGAGCAGAGAAGAGGGTGGTGTATCTTCCCACAGTCATAACACAAGTTTCAGTTAGAGGAAGGACTCCTTAAATTTTGTGATTCGAGGCCCGATAGCCATTTTGTTGGGCTGTTTCTAGTAGAGGTGTGTGGCTCCTGGCATGGAGCATGTGAGCAGAGTGTGAGAGTTCTAGTATTTCATTTTTGCTACTGCAAAAAGCAGTTATTGCACTTAATTTGTGAAAGTGGCTGGATAAGGAGGTGTTGAGAAATGGCTTAGGTGTTGTGCACCCAAATGGCCACCCTACGGAACAAGCTACTGCCCATTTAAATGTCTGCTCAATTACGGTGGCGCCAGCTTGTCCAGTGCTCCTAACAGTGTGCCAGCATTTTTACTATAAACTTTCATTATCTAAATTTTATATTTGTCCATAAAATCTTGCTCTAGGCAGGTATGTGATACATAAGATAGGAGGAAGGAAAAATGCAAATACCCATTACAAGTTAAGTTATAAGTGGGCATCACAATTTTGAAGAAAATATTGTGGCTTGGCCCTACCTAGTAGACTGGAAATAAAGTTATGCCTGCTGTTGAGAAGAGCTGGGACCCTGGTTCTCCTGACTGAGTGGGAAGCTGAGGGTCTTTCACCTTGCTGATGACTGGGTGGTGGGGTTGTGTGATTCTCACATTGGCTGTCCCGGAGAGAATGGCAGCTGGCAGTTGTACTCTGCATGCTTTGGTGTGTTAGCCTCAGTTGAACTGTGCTTACCACATCTGCTGTGATACAGCCCTCTGACCAAGTCATTTCATGTCTCCACTGCATTGCTGTACCCTCAACTCTTGCCTGAGACGACATGACACATTTTCCATCCCCTTTAGCTACTTTTGTCTCTTCCCTCTGCTTTTATCTTTTGTTTTTGAGTTTGGTTTTCTTTTTCCCAAGTAGGCAATACAAGAATTGTTTTATGATGTTTCTCACCATCACAAGAACTCACAAATGAAATATTCAACAAACCAGTGGTACCAATTCCCACACACCTCTGTGTTTCTCTGTAGTTCTCTGCTCTCTTTCTTACAGGCATGGCTCTGTGTGCTCTCTCAAGAGAAAGGAGTAATTCGGAACAAGAAGGTCTTTCTCTGGTTGTCATCTGCTTGACTCTCTTGCCTCTATCTCAGCTGTCCAGGTGCTTCTGTAGTCCTCTAAACCCAGCTTTGAGTGGCTCACATCTGTTGAAGGGCCTGCTCATTTACAGCCCTCTGGTGACATGGACCCATTTATTTGACTAAAAATAGCCCAAAGGAGATGTAATGACTTGCTCAAAGGAGAGCAGCACAGACAGCAAATGACTGTCATAAGAAAAAGGCAACTTTCATTCTCTTCTGGGTTACTCATTGTTTTTAAAGAAAAATTTGAGCAAGATATCTTTAAAAAAGCACTAAAGGTTGTGAGAATACCATGTCATACCTGAGCTTATAGTCCTACTAGTCATGTTTTCAGATTTTTACGTGCAGTTTAGAAGTGCATTGTCAGTTTTGCTCGCTCATTTCTTACGCCTGCAAGTGTTCACGTTTGTGTAAATCATGTATTTAAGTGTCAAAACCCCTAATAAAATGATGTCTTTGGTTCATCTTCCCTGTGTTGAGGTAACTGTAGGGGCCTCTGATTATTAAGTAATGGGAATTAGCAAGACAAATGTAAACATTTGTTCAAAGGGATTGTACTTGGAGACCTTAATTAGAGGGCATGAAGCCATTAAAGAGTAAAAGCCGGCTGGCCTGGGGCTGGCAGGGAATGCTGGCCTTCACAGCTATAAGCCCAGCCAGTTTCTCTGCCATTTTATCTGTTTTCACAGAGACACAGCTGGAATATTCTGGTTTTTCCACTGTTAAGGCTCAAAAACTTTTTTTCACTTCATACTCAATTGGTTACTTTATGCAGTGTTTGCTTCCAGCAGTGTCCTAGAACTATATCCACGTGCTTCTTTCTGGCACCTAGACTGGCTGGCACTGAGATTTGTGGACATACAAGTTTTGTAAAACTTTTTGCATGCCTTTTAAAATTCATGCAGGTAAATAAAGTATGGCCTGCAAAAGCCATGGAAATTTTTAATTGCATAGGAATAACACTGAACCTCAGTGGCTGGTGACTTCTCTATTTTAAAACATACATCCTGAACAATGTTAAGCAGAGTATCTTGCATGCCTTTTTCTTGACTTTAAAGAGCAAGACAAAAGGGAGAAGAAAACAAGTCTTATGTTTTGCAGGTTGAAAAAACCCAACCCACAAACAACATTATAAAACATCTTCCCCAAAACCCCTAAATAAATCCGAAATGAAATTAAGAGAAACTCTTTATTGTTACTATAATACAAATCTTTATCTTACAAATGTTGCTTTTGTGGTTAAAAAGGATGTTTAGAGCAGCTAGGCTCGATAGAGTTAGCTTGCTTTGTAGAAGCTTATATGGGGCTATGTTTTGCATCTGTGAGCTCTTGGTCATCATATCAGTTCTTTCTGCCTTGTTTTTTTTTCTGCTTCCTTGTTCCAAGAATTATATGCAACATCTCAAAGGCTATGACAATGATTTGGTTATTTTTTTTAAATTTATTTATTCAAGCAAAACACAGAAATCATTCCTATTGGCGGTTCCTATGGGATTAATACTGAATCCTTTGCTAGGGTCTGACCAATGAAGCTGTTAGCCCGATCCAAAAAATTTAATACCTGGTACACAGTTGCAAGTCCAAGTGCTAGTGCTGGATAAGGAGGGCTGCCTGGCTAGCAATGTTACTAACAATGCTACATGAATGCAGTCCTGGGGGACTGTGTCTAAAACACATAGTGGAATGAATTATAGCACATGACTGAATGGAATGAATTGGGTAACCTACTTTGATGGCAAAATGACTTCAAATGCAGGCCTTCTTCCTGCTCCAAAAGGCTTCTGCACATCTGGTGCGTAGGTTATGATCTACACCCATACTCTGCAGGGTCATTTGTCCACATTGTTGTTTGGTGTGAGAGTACTCCCTGCAAAATTTCCTTTCAGGTGTCCTTGCAGTATTGTGTGTTAGAGATTCGTGGGGAAAATCCAGCAAGTGCTGCTTGAGGTTTTCAAATGACAGGCAGATAGCTATTAGCATTAATCCTCTTTCTGTATTCTCCAAAGAGCTCTTTGACAAGGGTGTGTGCAGGACAGGAAACACTTGACAGGATTCAGCTCCCACTCAAATCCCTACATTAAAAATGAAGAAAACAGAGACCCTTTCCATCATCATCCCCGGCACTGGTGCAGACAGCCTGCCCTGGAAGGCAGTCTCTCCATTGGCATATGTGATGGGCGATGTTCTTCAGCATCTGCCTAAAAGGCCACCCAGTAGTTGTGTAGGTTTGAAGAGCAACAGGCACTGAAAATTTTGGTTAAGGCACAAGCCTTAGGAAGCATCCAAGAGCCCCTGGAACAGCACTGAGATGAGCACTGTGTGGGGTCATGTGAGCTCTGTGACACTCAGCACTCCCACTCCTCTTCTTCCCTTGCCTGTGTGTGATGGATGAGGTGCAGCGAGGAAGCTCTCCTGCCACTGCTAAAAGAGGGGTGATCCCCGCTCAGTCAGCTGCGCCATCAAGTCCCACAGGGTCTACCCAGAGCTGTTGGCTCCCTGAGGAAAAGGGCAAGGGGGACCTCAGGGGAAGGGTCACCTTAGCTTGAGAGGTTCTGCACCTTTGGCCTGAGGGGCAGTGTGGGTCAATGTGAGTTCTGGAGGACTGAATAGGTGCTCGTGCTGAGGTTTTGTACTTGGGACTGGCAGCGAGGCTGGGCCTAGGAAGTAAGTGCCATAAAGCACTCCTGTAAGGAAGGCAGGCAGCCAACTGGCAGGGCTATGTATGACCCTCAAAGCATTGTGCTTCCAAGGCTGGCTGAGTCTCACATGCTGCACCTCACAGCTCTAGGAAGGGTTACCTACCACTTAACCACAGCACCTCAAATCCTGACGCGTGGATTGAGAATTTACCTTGTTCTGGTTTTTGTTGTAATGAGCTTCAATTTATTCTAAAGAAGTATAGTGAAGTTATGTATTTTCTTTAGTATATATATTGCTTATAATCTCTACCTTCAATAGATAGAAAAGGGAAGAAGTTGACCTAACGGGTTGCTCGTGGTGAAAATAACCAGTGTTGCATGTGTATAACTAAGTGAGCTGTGGACATGAGCAAGTGGAGGAGTCTGACCGTAGTTCAGCTCATGCCAGTGAAGCTATGAATTATAAACAAAATCAGAATTCATCTCACTATGGCCTTCTTCGAATCCACACTTCCTTGATCCATAGTTGTAGCTGATATGCAGTTAGTCAGTGACTCCACAATTCCAGACTTTTCTGCCAAACCCCATCAGCCTTCCCCATGCAGATCTAAGCTTTTTTTTGGGAAGGAAATAATTTAGTTAATTTGCTGAATAAGTATGTGGTAGAGTTTTGTGGGTAAGCCTAAGGGAGGAGATTAAAATCACAAAACACATTTGAACATCAGCTGGCTGTATAAAACACAAGACGATGAAAGTCAAGACAGTGACAACAGCAATTTAAGAGTTTACTTAAAAATCTGTAGCATTTTGCTACAAAACTGCATATTGATCAAGTTTTTGAAACACCTGCGTGTATGATGAGGTACTACAGCATGTCCTATATGAAAGTAGTAAAACAAAAATAACAACTGGAAGAGCATTAGTTTGTAGAAAGTTGGAGGATGCTCTTCCCTCCTTTGCTGTTTAATGATCAGTCTGGCTATTGCCACATGTGAACTCTTATTATTACATCACCTCAAGGAAATCTGCTCTCAACATTTGCATTAAAGGACTACTTTTAAATGAATTCTGGCATATTAACCATGTGAGAAATCCTTGTTTTCCAAAAACTTGATTGTTGTCTGCTTCTACTGGCATTGTATCTGTCCTAGGACGCTCAAAGTTGTTGAGCTTGAGGTTTCAGAAATGAAAATTTGAGTGCAAAAATTTCACCAGACCATGTAGTTGACTTGAGCAGGTTTCACCATCCCTTGCAGGCAATCCCAATCTGAGAAACAAGACTGGAAGACACATGAAAATTCAGTTTCTCCAGGATGAAGGAGTATTGCGGGACCACCCTATTCCTTACACGGCACAGGTTTTTAAAAAAAACCACTAAGCCGAAACCTCTTCTGGATAGAAGCCGCTAGTTTCATTAATGTTACTTCATGTAAATCCAATAAGTGGTTCTGAACATGAAGTGATCTTCAGCACAGGAACAAGGCTGAAGATTAAAGATTAAACAGGCAGGTCCCAGGAGCATGAAGATGCATCGTGTTTTCATTACATCACTTTTTGGGTTCACTTCACCAATAGTGATGCACTCTTACCACTGCAGATGGACACCATAAATTCAGCTTTACCTTGTTTATATTCATAGACCCTTCTATGAAATATCTCAATGTCAGCCTCAAGGATGCTACAAAAAATCAAAAGCAGTTTGTTTGAGTGGTCTAGGAAAACTAGCCCTTCTAAGGAGAAAAATGAAATTCCCCTGCTTATAAAATTAAAAAGTTAAAGGAAATGGGGCTTTGAAGGGCTCCAAGAACGGGGTCTTTTGTATTTGGCCTGACTGTGGGCAGGTGACTCTCTGACAAACTGGAGGCATTCTTCATGTTATCCTAATAGATAGGATTTGGATTTGCAATGTTTAGGCCTGTTAAAACATAAATTGAGGTTGTGACCAAGACTTTTCTTGAAGTTGCTAGCAATAACAATGCCTCTGCTTTTATAGGGTCTGTTTAAAGTAGGATGATGAAAGGGGGAAAAAAAGCTAAACACTCAGAATCTGCCCTTCTTAATACTTGCAGGCATCTCAAATTTATCACAAAAAAATCACAGGTAAGATAAAAAATAGCTAGAAGACCTGATTCTAGAGTGTTTCGTTTAGAGATTCTGGAGTGTTTCGTTTAGAGATCTCAAAACTGCCTCTGCTGTATATGGTATTGCAATCTCTGTGTTCAAAGGAAGGCAAGCTCTTAGATCAGTTCACAGATAATGTGGCCACCTCTCTAGCCCTCCTGAAAACTCAAGGCTCATGGCATCACACTTTGTAACAAAGGAACACTGCAACCTTTCTTAGTTGGGAGGTCTTTTACAGAATCTTATAACTTCAGAAAAGGCCATAAGAAACTTTAAGTGCAAGACTTGAGATAAAATAATTTTGCGGTGCTATTGTATTATATTCTGCCCTGTGGTCGAAATGAGGCAGGTATATTTCATCTGCTTGTGACAGAGAAGCTGAGACAAGGCACAGCCATGCTGTCCCTCTCAGGATCACAGTATGGGGACAAACCCCACTATTCCTCCCTCTGGCCCAGTTGCACTGGCTGCTGAACTAAAGGATCTGCTGTGCTTAGCTAAGTGATGCTTACAGTTAACTGCCAGGAATCTCTTTGGCGTTTTATCTTGGCTCTTTTGGTGCTTATTGTGGTTTACGCTATCAAGATTCAGAGTGCGTGCAAGTGGCATTTTGTAGCTGAAAGGTGTTTTCCATTTGCATTTCCATTTTGTTCGTAGCCCTTGAATTAAGTCACCATGGAAAAATGCCAAATAATACACCCTTTTTTTGGCAAATAAACGTAAAAAACTTGATGCCTCAAGCATATTACATGCTTTGCAGGAAATTCCCAGCCTCTTACAACAAAGAGACAGCCAGGCATCATATCGGCTCTTCAGAGCAGATCAAAATTGCAGTTACTTGCAGAGTTATGGACCTGAATGTCAGAACTCGCCTCTTTGAGCACCTTTTACATGCCCCCCTTTCTAGGGGCCTGGTATCCAAGTTGAATTCTGTGGCCACTGTTTGTCTTTAAGGGGCATCATTAAATGAACTAAATATACATGACAATTCCAAAATGCTAAGAAGAAAAATAGCATATACATCTGTATTTGTCAGTTATCTCAAACTGGAGACCCCAAGCATATAGCAAGTTACCGAGGTACTGCTGGGTATTTCGTTAGTGATAAGAGATAACTCTTAAATAACTCTTTGTACTGGAATACTTGAGTGTGTTTGAGGTGAATAGGTAACTTCCATCTCACAGCAAGAAATTTAGGGGTTGGACACCCTGTTATACAAGGTTTATTCGATCTGTATCCATACAGCGTGTGCTGATAAGCCTAACTGCATTTTGATGAAAAATGGCTTATGTGGGATCAGACCGTGTAAAGCAGAACTGCCCAAGACAAATGGCTGAGCCTAGAAGACACATTATTAATAACGTCACTTGTGCTCTAGCAGAAGGATGTAAATTACCCAACCCATGTTCTCTTTCCATTGTATCAGCCTCTACTGCTTGTTTTTGGCATGGCAGCAAAAAATTTTGGGAAACTGGGCTCCCATACTGATGCAGCTCAACACACAGCAAGGACTGAGCAGTTTGCATATGTCCAATGTCACAAGACATTGCTTGGGTCAATTCTCTTCTCCTGATTTCCTGGGTATTACAGTCTGAAGGGTGGGATTCTCCCTAGGGAGACATGAGACTTTTGTGGTGTACCAGGACTGACCTCTTCTACACAGGCTTCAAACAAAACCAAAATCCACGTCCAAACAGCTCCGATTTTTTGGGGAAAAATATTCAGAGCCAAATCTGGACTTTGCAATTCCAGACCCTAGGATAGCTTAAAACAATGGTTGTATTTGCACTGTGACTCATGCTTGGGGTGTGGGTGGGTGACTTCCTGTGACTGAAGAGCAAAGTAAAGCCAGGGGCAGGACTCCTAACCTCATCCTTGCATTTCATTCCCAGATAGCAAAATCCTGTTCGGAAGCTCAGATAAGCTGATACAAAGGGACCAGTGGGCTTCAACTCCTGCCACAGCTGCAGACCCCACTGCGTATTGCCCTGAACCAGTGAGCCTCATACTTTGTTTAATGCCAGGGAAAATTTTTGGATAAAGCTGATCAAAGGGAAAACTTAATTTGCACATTCCACAAATCTCTCAAAACTAACTTCTGTAATTTGTTTTATTGCTTTTATGCCCTCTTGAGTTACTAGAGTAAGTTTTTATTGCATTATGGGTAAAACAGGTGTCTGGACACTGCAGAATGTATTTTTTTTTCCCCAGTCAAACTTTTTGTTCAAAATGGAATGACCTCATTTTGCTCTTCCTGTTCCCCTGAACCTTATTTCATGTGGTTGGGCACTGAGGTACCACATGGCGATGCAGGAGTGTAAGTAACTTCCTCCTCCTTAGGATCTCAATGCTTTTATTGTGTACTTAGATTACAATTCCTTGCTTCAGTTTGCTTTTTCCTTGCCACAAGTCTTTGAAGACCCTGGTAAAATCTGGACTTTTAGCAGTTTCTGTAATGTAATATATAATTTTATCAGATAAAAGTGGATGTCCTATAGGGCCTAATGATGTAAAGGAAGGCAACTGTGAAGGGGATGCCAAGTTCAGTGTGTGAGTATTAGTAGATTCAATGACAGAGTTCATGGTGGCAACCCTCTTTGAGAGTCCTATGTCACTTAGACACAAAACGTCCCCACTCTGACAGTACAAAACTTACTTTGACTTCAGCAGAACCAGGATTTAAAGTTTTAGTTTCATAAAGGAGTTGAGAACTGAGTTACTGATATATATCTGTATGATCAGAAACTTATATTTATAGCTCAAAGACTTAATTGTGCAATGTGGAAAAAATGCCCAGGAAGGCTGTGAAAAACTTTTCTTTTCCCTCACCTTTTATTCTCACTTATTTCATAGCCTGTGGAACACTGTCTCTGAGTTGTCCATATAGGAATGCCTAAAAGTTTGAGGCTTCTCCTTAATTTAAAATTTGGAAAGCACTGTATGGCTTCAAAGTCAGATTTCGCTGCTACTTAATATTTGTATGAAGCCATAGGTTATTTGCATGGCCTCTGGCCCAAAGACATTGCAATCTAAATGAAACTCTACAATACAAGGTGCTTAGAGAGATAATAGCAAGCAAGGAAATGGAGGAGGAATCTACTGGACAGGTTTATGGAGTGTTTGGGATGCACCATTACACAGCATGTCAAAAACTTTGCATTTTTAAAAGTAGGGCAGTGATTAGCCTGCTATTATGTGGAACAGTGCTGTGGATTATGGAGCTATAGGAAGTAGTCTTAAGGAAGGGGTTGCATGAAGCCTGTGGAAGCAGATCCATAATAATCAGACTGTGCTGCAGAAATAAATATCCTATTTGACTAGAAAGCCTAAGATTTTTTTTTTTTTTTACTGAAATGGGCAGTGCACTGCTCAGGAGCATTTGAATCTAAAACGATCATGTGAAGTACCTAATACACTTGGATTTTTTTCTTCTAGTTGCTTTTGGATTTTCTCTCCTAGTTGCTTTTGAATTAACCATTAACTAAATAAAAAACCTGCTTTCTCCTGTTCCACAAGCATCAGCTCATACTCAAAATAAGCATTTCTGTAGGTTAAAAGAATTTACAATTTTATTGTTTATTTTTATTATTTATTATGTTTCCTTTGCTAATTTGGATTTCTGAAAAATCTTCTGATTTTTGAAAGACATTTTTTCCTCTGAACCCTTTGCTGCTTTGCTTCTTTTTTCCCTACATCAGGTTTTTTTTCCCCTACATCAGCTCTAACTTTTGGTAACAATTACAGGCATTTTTTCTCCCATGCTTTTGGACTGATGTCCTTGAGAGCTCCAACCCCTCTAAATATTTTTCTAGAGGAAACTGCCAGTTTTATGTTCCTTGCTCAGTTAGAATATCAAGAATTATCTGCACTGTGCTGACACGCTTGGTTGCAAGGCAAGATGAGTCATTAAAATGCACTCGTAGTGTTCAGTTTTAATGTTTTGTGACTATCTGGAATTGATAAAATACCTTGATAATATAAAAACATACATAAAAAGCATACGTGTTCTTATTTTATCAAGAACATATCATGCCTTGTAATCCTGAATGCTTACAAAGTATCAGTCTTCAGACAGAGAAAAAACTTGGGTATTGTTAAATTTAAAAAATTACCTTTTTAATCTGAAAAAGATGGTACACATACAAAAATAAACCGAAATAATTTGTATTAAAGATCCTGCTCTAACCTCGGATTGACAATGTCCCGGCCAAATTACACCTATAAGCAGATCCAAAGAGATTTCCTAAAGTGCTGAGCATTTTAATTCTCTCACAGATGACTGAGTTAACTCCTTCTCTGCTATTGACCCTTATTTGTTCTGACATCTTTTAATACGTCTCTTACTCCAGAGTGCTTAGATTTAGCATGACCTATGATATTCCCAACAGCCTGACCTCCTAACAAGGACGTAATGCTCTGCAAGTTAAGTAGGAATTCAGGATAGTTTATCTACCTTGTTCTCACATCTAGTCAAGGCTTTGATTTTTAACAGGAAATTCTGCTGGAGGAAGGAACATCTTACCTACCAGTCATGTAAAAATTCAAAATGTGAGAAACTTCATACTTTATTTTGATGACAAAAGCAAAGTTTATTGCTGATTTGCAATGGCAGCTTTCTGTTACCCCAAAGTAAGTTTCAGCATAATACTCTGAAATAATTTTCTGGTTCAGGCAAGTTGGCTTTCCATTATTTACTGGACGGTATCGCTATTCTTATTCACTGTTAAATCCAATTTGGGCTTCTGGGCTGAGGGTGCCAATTTTAACTAATCTGACACATTCATTTTACTGTATTGCAAAATATACTAAAAAAAGTATGCCCCTGGCCACCTGGTAGTGCTGGACTCCATCAGAGATCTTGCAGAACCAGGCTGGCTCTCCTGTGGGATGCAGCCCAGGGTAGGTGAAGGGAAAGGAGGGTAGAGGGAGATGAAGGCAGCCTTGAAGCAACTTCGTGCCTTCTATTTTCCTGCTTCTTCTGCCACTCTCATGGCATCTCATGATGCTTTGTGTCCCAGTGAGGTGGCCCAGAGTAGTCTTTAAGAGCATGTACTGTGGACCTTGTTTCTGCCCCTCCTACCTGTGGTATGTGTCTGTGCTGGGGCTCCACGGGAGCTTGCACATGGCAACTTGGGGTTTGTGCTGTGCAGGGCTCATTTGAGGGAATCAGCACCATCAAACATTGCACTGCCTTCTTTTTCTGTGGGAAGAACTCAGTCATTTATAACTAGTTTGGCAAAATCTAGAGAAAGGGATTAAAAATCATGTCCTCTGATGTAGGTTTTTGTGGAAACTGTGCTTTTTGTGAAGGGTGCAGAGCCAGTCAGCTTTGCTGCATCTCTATGAGGTGTGTGGATAATAGTGAGCACGTCTTGCTCTCATACCAAACCTTCAGTTTTTGGGGTGTGCAGTAAATTGCCAAGGGCCATTCAAATGTCATGGATTGCCTGTGTGCCTCTGTCTGTGAGGCCAGCAAGCTCTGTGGTGGGCTGCAGGTGAGAGCACTGGCCCACCACAACTCCATTGCTTCTCTTCACCTGGGTTTTCTTGTGATAGGTGGCAGGAGGTGTCAGGTGAACAGTGCACCTGAGGCTCATCAGCATCCACGGGAAAATGTGAATCTGAAGTGGGAAGTGCTCTTAGGATTCCCTGAGAGTGGCCAGACCCACTGAGACCAGTGTTTGGTTGACTTCATTATGCCATCCTCAGCAGAGACTTGTAAGTGGAGGAAGGAACCACTCACTGATTAGGGAGCATGAAATATGAGCACAGCTGGGGGTTTTTCTCTTCCTGCTGCTTCTGCTTGGAGCTAAAGCAACATTGTCCTAACTTATAATTTATGGCTGTTCTTTATAGCAACAAAAAGAAATCAGAAAGAAGCTTTCTGGTACCATTTGCTGAAGTACTCTTTCTCTTAACACAGTCAAATTATTCATAATTAGAAAGAGTAGTGTACTTTACTCACTCTGTTCTGCTTATACAGAAACTCATTAAGCACCATGCATCCAAGTGCACTGTTTTATGTAAACAAGACCTCTCAGAGAGATATAGATGTCTGATAAAGATGAAAAGAAAAACAGACTAATACCAGGCCACATTAATAATGGCCATGTCATGTTCTTAGAAAACAAAAGTCATCTGCTGTGCAATTATTGCACATTTCACAGCAGGATGGGGGCAAGGTAAAGAGCAGAGATGTATAAGGAAAGGCCAGTTATGGATTTTAGATCCAAATTATTTAGTTGCAGCTAGGTTTGAAACTTTGCATGATTTTTGTTCTGTGATGAAATGGGACAGTCTCTGCTGTGCTTCTAAATGCTTGAGACTGGTATTTTGTGGATGTTCTTTACTGAGACCTTCACAATGCAGTTGTAACTCATACTGAATTCATCTAACCTTCAGCAGATGAAGCTGACAGCATTTTTCTTGTTATGTCTAGGTAAGGTTTAGGTTATTGATGCATTTAGCTGTGGCCTCTACTGTTAATAATGTATTTAAACTAATTAGATGGTTCAAGCTTGAAACTGTTCCTCTGGCTGTGTCTCCTGGTGCTGTGTGGATGGTTTAAGCTCTCTGAATTAGTTTAGCTTTTTCCATAAGAGGCACAGGCTTTGACCACATGAGCTTCACAGCACTGCCATGTTCTCTGTGATTTTTGGAGGCGCAGGTCTTCCAAGCTGAAATCAAAATTTGCTCTGCTCCCGTCAGCTCTGCTTTGCATACACTCTGATTCTTCCTTTTGGAATTCAGAAACCAGAAAAAGTACATGAGAAAAATGCAAGTAAAAATGGCATGGGGAGGCTTTCAACCCAGTTTTATGGAATTGAGAGAATGAGGTTTTCCCTGACTAATGAGTCCTTGGGTTTGCTAAAATATCGAAAAACTGAAGTCACGCCCCCACGCTCCACAAACTATGGAAGATCATCCAACTTGCATAACTTGAAGTAGCAACATCTCAAGACCATAAACACCTCTATAATGTATAGCTATGCTTAAAAATAGTTATGCAATATAAAAATATACGCACATGAAGCTGCACCTAATAAACAGTATGCTGTTTTCTAGTAAAAAGCAAGGGCTTGGGCTTGACCAGTGTGAAAAGATATAGGATGTAACTTCCACCATATGATTCACTCCATTCCAAAGTAAGCTGAATTTAACTTAAAATATGTCATTAACAGCAGCTTGCGTTATCCATGTTAAGCAATGTAAAGGTCAGACACTTCCACTGAGACTAGATAAACATGCCAGAAGTATAACTGCTTGCATTTGAACTAAGATATTACAAGCACAGTTTACATAAATATTTGTACTAGTGTACTTTTATGGACTGAGCCATCTCAACTTCTTCCACAGATAATCATATAAACTCAGTAAACTCTAGGCTGTAGGCACTTATGCCATGCCTTTCACTGACAACAGTGCTCCTGTGTAGCATAATAGGCCTGATTACCTCCAGAGCTGAAGAAAATGCTTCAGCCTCGTCGAGTCTCTCTATGACCAAACTCTCCAAGTTGTTTTCTGAATAAACTGCTAGTTTCTTTGTTCCCTTTTCCACACATTTAGTGGCTGTGGCTGATGCTATGTGTTCATGATCAAGAGCTCCCAGAGCTCAGACTTTGCGATCACATTTCTTCAAAATGATAACGAAACCTCATAGGGCAATAGGATGTTAAAATAAAAGCCGGATAAATATGAACATAGGTGATAGATTTTGGCCTTTTAGTGTAAATTACCTGTTCTTCAAAGTAATTTGGTGAATTTAGTTGAGGGGTTTTTTTGTTTTTATTTTTTTTTTTTTCCTTCTGAGGGAATGGCCCTGAAGTTGTGGCAGGGGAGGTTTAAGTTGGATATTGGAAAAAGGTTGTGCACCCAGAGTGTGGTTGGGCACTGGAACAGGCTTCCCAGGGAAGTCCTCACAGCACCAAGCCTGAAGAGCTCAAGATGAATTTGGACAACATTCTCAGGCACATGGTGTGATTCTTGGGGATGATCCTGTGCAGGGCCAGGAGTTGGAGTCAATGATCCTTGTGGGTCACTTCCAACTTGGCATGTTCTGTTGGTTCTGTGGTTCTTTGTATTGTTGTTCAGCTCGTTTTCTACCTGTTAAATTTCTGATGGTATCTAGAAGTGACCCCAGTGCTCTGGTCTACAGAAATATCTTCTGTTGAAGGTACTTATCACTCTTTCTACATCTCTGTGGTCAGAGGATAATGGTCACACAAGTGACAAACAATTCTCAATAAAACTGAAAAGCTGACTGCTTATGCCCTGGAGCCAGAAGGGTCCAAAGTTCCTGAAACAAAGATTCCATTTCAAGGAGTCTTCCTTCAAGGAGTTTGGGTCTCAGAACAGGTATTTACAAGAATTGCCCTGCAATCCAACTGGAGATAGGAATCACAGTGCAAGGTGTGTCTGCATCCTACGTATTTTCTGCTATTGAAGATGCATAAGCAGTAGAGTCTCAGCTGTTACACAAATGCTTCAATAAAAAAACAGTAGTTCTCCAGTGCTGCCTCTGAAGGACACTCAAGGAGAGAGCTGAGATATTGCTGGAGTGTTAACTTGAATGGGTTGAGCAAAGATGAGATAATATTTGCTAGGTAGGAAAAGTACTGTGCTGGTGCTAAATGATTAGTGGACAATTTTGCTTTACATAAAATGAGTCCTGCAGTTTGTACTTGCTCAGCTTACATATGTGTTTTACAGCTGTGTTGTCCTGCTGTCAGATGCCAAATGACAGTCCTGCTGTCACTCCCAAGTCTGACTGAATGGAGATATGCACCAGGTGAGTGCACTGAAAAAAAGGAAGTAACTTTCCTCTCCCGATGAACCGCACACCAAATTTCTCAAGTGGCTGAGAGCCACCCAGCCTGTATCTTGGAGACTCAAGGAAGAGGAAGCAATGCATATGCAGGTCACTAGATGATCGTGATTGTGACCTCTCACTGCAAAAACAGGAATGGATGGCGTAAAACCACTTGTCAGAGAAACTTGGCAACGCTGGCCTGTGCACTCCCTGCTGACTGATATCCCATAGAGATGCCGTTTTGGACTGGCACAGGAATTACGATTGCTGAGCTTTGTCCCTGGATGTAGATTCATCCTCAGCCTGAGAGTGTGTTTGAGCTGCCTGCAAACTGCACATACTCAAAAGGCAGAGCCCAGTAATCCTTACACTAACCTATGCCTGTGCTTATGAGACTCATAACACAGGGTCCCTCTCCATGAAGGCAAACCAAACCAGTGCTGAGTGTGTTTGAACACCCTCCTTAGTCCCCACTGTATCCACTTTCTACTGCTCCAAAATGTAGCTGACACAGAAACACTTCTATGTCTTTCCCCCCAACCTTTTTTTTTTTTCTCTGTTTTTATTATTCTTCTCTCTCTGTTTTTCTGTCATTATGCTGATTGATCATCAATGACATACAGTTTTTGGCCTAAGTCTGATGAGCTGGATCCTGAGGATTTGTCTTGTTTATTGAATATCTGGGACTCAGATTTTTGGGGCGGAAATCTATTGATAAATTAGGCACAACAAAACACTACAGATTATGGGTACTGTTATTTCAATGCAATGCTATTATGGAACATAATACTTGTTGAATACTTGCAGACGTAGTCAGGTGGGTTACTGGAAAGACTGTGAATTAAGGACCAAAATGGTCAAATTGAAACTGAAACCCTCAAAAGTTGATTGGTCTTTTGGTTATGTTAATTGTTTGCAAAGATCGGAGTTGCTTGAAGTAAGCAAAGTGCCAACATTTTCTAATGGAAGAATTGAAGTGGGTAAAGTGCCTTTCATAAGTATCTCCAGGGGATTTATTTCAATCACAAGTTAAAAATAGCTAAAAGTAAGAAATGCTGCATGCCCGTATGATCCAACCACAATGGAGTTAACAATGAATTGATTTTATGCCAAACTGTGTTACGTCCCAAACCAGCAGCAGAATTCAAACCTACTTCTACACTGGGAAACAATGCAGCTGCCTGAATAGGATTCTCCCTCCCTCCATGGTTGCAGCACAGTGTATGTTTCGAAAGACAGGGGCTCTACTTTTGCCAAAGAAATTGTCATTTTTCTTCAGAAGTTTAAAGGCCAGAAAAATCAATCAAGAAAGAAAAACAAACAGGTCATGCAGTGGCAACAGAATGGCCTTTCTAGAAGGCACTTGGCACAAATCAGAGCAGCAGAAATGCACTGGTGGCAGCTGTTAGGATAGCCCTCATCCCCTGTCCCAGCCCCTCTCCTCCCTGTTCTGTCGAATAATGTCTTGTGAAACAACTGACTTTGTCATCCAGTGTATTGAAATCCAAACACCGCTGCATGGTGGGCAGGTATGTTGCTGCTAATCTTACAGATCTAAAAGTGAAAATGTGAAAGCAGAGGATAATTGGTCAATTTGTAGCCAGGAGGTGGTACTTGTTTGAGATACATGCAGATTGTGCTTTTCTCTATCAGTGCAAAAATCCCAACAAATGATCTGAAGGAACAGCCGGCACTGGGGTGAGGATGTGTGCGTGTGTGTGGTGTGCCTGGTAGGGTTTTTTTACCCGCTCTTGCAAAGCACAGGCCTTAATGAGTTCCAGGGGGACAGTGGCTTGTCAATCACAATATACTTTTCAAGTAATAGTCATCTCTGCCCCATCACAGAACCACAAGGCATGAAATAATTAGAAAGCCCAGAGTAACTGCTCTGTTTTACAGGAGCAAAATCCTTGTGTGGATCATTTACATAAACTTGTCACTTCCCATTATGGTTCTAATGCAAGCTGGGTAATAATCATGGGACCAGGAGAGGGGAGGTCAAGGTATGATGCTCCTCCATGTTTGAAGCACAAGGTACGCATGTGCCCAGCTTTCCATCCCCCACTGAATTAATGTAAAGTATCTTTTATTTTCCATTAAATAAGAACTATTCATGCTGCTATGGTAGCAGACCATGTGCAGCCTTCTCTTCTTAAGAGAGAAAAAAGGCTTTTGCGTCAAGCCATTGTTAGGGGAGAATTCACTTTGAGGAGCATTTCAAAGCTGATCCGATTGGGGAAGGAATAATGTTAAATATTTAGTATGAAATATTTATAAGATGCACACATGAACATCTGACAAAGTAGCCTGGAAAATACACATTCTCATCTTTGACAATTTTAGCTCTTTCCCTCTGAATGAGAGGGTGGAGAAAAGGTGTGTGCAAAGGGAGGATTGTGTGTGTGTATAAATGCATCTAAACACTTGCACACATACACACTCAGGGGCAGACACACTCGCATACGAACGCCTGAATGGGTTGATGGGATTTAAGGCAATCTGCATCTGAATACTGCTCTCCAAAGATGGTGGCAATAAGGGCTTGCTGAAGTCTGTTTTAATCATTGTAAAGGAGGAAGCTCTGCACTAATGCCTATCACGAGGGGCATCCGTAGAGTGATGGAGGTGATGGCTGCTGCTGTTGCCACTGCTGTTTTCTAGCAACCGTTTTGTTGGTGTTCTTCACAACTCTTGTCAGGCACATTTTCGTCACATGAAAACAAGACTCTGCTTTTTGCACAGTTTGACTTTTCCCACATGCATCCCTGCATGGCTATTTCATTTCACTTTTATTTTAAAAAATGAGTATATTTAAAGATGTGCAAAGAGCAGATTTCCTCATAGGCAACCAGAATTGTTGGGGTTTTTTTATATTTTTATCTCTTTCAGATAAAACAGGGCAAAATTTTTTTTTGTTTTTTTCTTTCAAGGGTCTGGAAAGGTTTCAGAAAAATGGGTTATCACCTCATTCTCAGTTCTTATGACAAGGGATAAAGAGAGAATGTAATGGCTCACTCCTTATGGCAGTCACAGTGAAATGCACAGGGATGGCATATATTAAACAACCAGGATAAAGGAAACCATGTGATCTGCTCTCCTTGTAAGGGGATCTAATAGCTCTCTTTTAGAAACCTTATTTCCTTTTCCTTTTTTTTGGAGGGTTGTCTCTTCTTTGCCTACCCCACTTGTATCAGCTGTAGGATGTTGTTATTCTCTCATGTAAATGCCTGCTTGGTTTAGGCTGTAAACAGGTTAGAGCAAGACCTTTGTGTCTGTAAATATCCTTTTCACACATCAGTGCTATACACATATTAATAGCAATGGTCTTGATGAACTAAAAGGCTGTATATTTCTCTTCCTACAGGCTTAGGGATTCACTCTCCCTTTAAAAATTGCTAGATCAAATGCTCTGGGCAGGCTCCATGCATTGTACAACATGTTTTTATGTGAGCAGGCGGCTCAATAGCAAGGCAGCATCGTTTGCCCTCATCTGCCAGCTTTTGTCTTTGAGTGGAAGTGTGGGGCCTGGTGAGAGGTAGGATATGAACTGTGTCCAGACTCTGTTCCTTATCTCTGAGATCACCAAGAGGGAGGGCATTGTTGATGGATTTAAATCAGCTTTTTCTCCCCTTGTGCATAACAAAAGTCTAAATCCCTTTTCAGGCCAGATTGCTCCATTTCGCTGCATGGGCTAGGCAGATTGGAAACATGTTTGTCACTCAGCTTTTCTCCCAACCTAATCAGTAGACACTGGGGTGGTGGGATTTTGGTGCTCAGTGTATCACCCTTTAATCTATGGAGTTGGCCTTTAAAAGCTGCTGATGCTGTTGCTGCTATGTGTGAGCTGCTGCTGTCTTTCATTTCTGAAGACAGATATAAAAATAATGATAACCACGAGCATAAGCAGAGGGTTTAGCAGGGATTTGAATCTAAAATGTGATACTTAGCACTGACCAACTTGATTTGGTCCAGCAGAGCAGAACCCCTTATTCTGTTATAATAAAGTGTGCTGTATATGGAGATGATGGCAGTGGGATTTACTGCGTCTGTATTTTAGTTCAGCTGCTGAATGGGCCTAAATGGTGAATAACCACAGGCCACAGGAAGCTATGGTTGGAAAAAGGTGGCTTGGCAGATTCGTCTTTGGGTTTCAAAGATCTCTCTGACAAACCCACAAGCTCACCGGTGTCTTTGCACTTCTGAGGTCCATGGCATGCCATCCCTGTCTGTGCCTGGTACAACGATCCTAGAGGGACAAATTATCACAACAAGCAGGTATGAGGAAGCAGGCCAACTCTTGTGAGTTTGCAGAGGTCAGAAGGATGCTAAGAGGGAGAGTTATGTGATAGGTGTGATGAAGGATGCTAAAAGCACTAAAAGAATGTAGTCTCTTCGGTGCAGAGGCTGCAGCTCTGTTTACACACAAACAAGTCTGTATCTGCTTGCACACACACAGCTACTTGTAATGTTAAGCACAGCCTGAATTAGATATTGACTGAGGTCTCTAGACAAATATAAGGTAATTCCTTCCAGGAAAGATATAATTCATTGACTAGGTATGCAATAACATTTCTAATTTTTTTCTGCCACTAAAATACTCTGCATGAGCTACCTTGTGTCCTCTTGAGCCACATTTGCACTGTCCTGTGGTATTGTGAGATACAGGTAGCATGCAGAATTGTGTCTACCAGCCCCATGTAATGCCTTGTTTGGCTATGAGAAGCCAGGTACAGAAGGAACAAGGAACTGGGGATTTGTGGAGCAAGGATGGTTCAACAATTCAGCCCAAATGTTCAAACTTAACATTTTCCTGTGAGGACAGGCTGGCTGGATTTTTCAAGAACCCTTTTTGTTCACTGATAGATGGGGAGGAAGGCTTGCTCCTGCTAGTCTGGCATCCCAGATTCCCAACGGCTTGCCCCTGGGGGTGTCAGGTCCCTGCCTGGAACTCTGACCAACCTGAAAGAATAGGAAAATTTTTCATTTCTTCTTTCTCTTTTCATCATTTAAAATACAAAAGAGTTTTTGAATGGAAGTTCCATTTTCAGCAAGCTTGAGTTCTTTCTTTTTAGTGGTTGTGAACTATGCCAATTGTTTTAAGTGCTGAATAACTCCGTTTAGTTTTGGCTACCCAAGGACAGCAAGAAAAATACCAGTCTTCTTTCCGAAACTCTCCTTTGTTTTTGGGAAAGAACACAAATTTTTCAAGACTTTCCAGATTCTGTTTACCCCTAGTAGAAGAGAAGAAATATAAAACAAGGCATCAAAAGGCAAATTTCCCCAGATGTTTCTCCTGGTACTGATTGTCCCAGCCCTTATTCCTTCCTGATTTAATAACTGGGAGTGTTTTTAGCAACTTCCAGTATTCAAGTACAAAATTTCTAATGAGATGGACAATGTCAGTATCTACAGCAAGAGCCTGTGGCCTTATTGTGAATTAGTAATGATCTTTCTGAAGATGCCATTCCAGTGGGTAACTCTAGAACTGGGAGCTGAGGAACTTGATCTTAAAGGCTTTTTCCAGCCTAGAAGGTTCCATAATTTCCACGTCTTGCTGGATGGATCAGTAGCAGAGAATAATTGAGATAGATCCTAGGTAGGGTGTCTGAACAGATGAGAGGCCATGGTGAAAGCGCTAACAATGAGAGAAAAAGCGTGAAGGGGTGTAACACACGTGCCTTGAAAAAAGAAACTTTCCTGCTGGTCACAGTATAGTTAATGGTACAAGTCCAGTTGGCTGGCAGGAGAGGTCTTTAACCCATTTCCCTGGTGAAACAAGTGTAAGCAGTCCATACAAGGACTGGACGATAATGAGAGTCTGATTCCAGCAATGGGAAGCAGGGAAAGCAAGTGGGCTCCTAGCCGATCTCTCTTTTAAAGCAACAGGTAGCTAAGTATTTGCATCTATTTATAGCCAATTAATTGAACAAAATTCCTTACAAGCTGAGACTTCACGAGACAAGATTCGATCAAGAACTGCTTTTTTTTTTTCAATTCCCTTGTTCAAACAGAAGTGCCTAAGAAAAGAGTGATAGACAATCCACACAGAAAAGCGTTAGCTTTTCAAACAGATTGTTTACAAAAAGTTTTAGTTAAATCATCTCATTGATTAACAAAAATTTGGTCTCTGCCTATGTGAATGACGGCTATTTCCAGTTGGGTTGGCAATTAAATGGGGAAAGATTAGAGAAGAAATTCAGCTCAGGATAACTGAAAATTTTAACAAAAGTTTTACCTCTGCAGAATGATTTTTTTTTTTCAACTAGGATGTAAATGGATTTTTCTTATTCAGGACAAAATAGTGTCAACTGTAACATTTTGTTTAATGGCCCTTTTAAGGAGAGGAAATGACAAAGTAAATGCAATCCCTTTCATCCAAGAATTTGGTGATTAAGACCCTTAATTTGTGCGTGGGGGGCCAGGATTACATTTTTTCCTCACCTTGAGGACATTTGAATTTATAGCACTCAGATATAAGGGCATTATTTAAGTGGAGGAGAGAGAAGTTCTTAACTCCTCTTATTGCTGTAATTTTATTGGGAAAATACTTGAAATATTTTGGAGGCCACTGAGAGAATAATTGTGGGGCTTAGTGCACTCACCTGGAAGGAGTAAGATCTGTGCTCCTGGCTGTGTTACACCAGCTACTTAATTTAGGTGTGTAAATGTCTCCTGGAGCAGGGACCGCAAACCTTTTCTTTTTTTACACCATGACTCATCTAACTTTTTAGTGATGAAGTTGTTTTGCTCACTGGGCCCTGAACAGGGTTTTATTCTATGTAAAATATACAGATTGAGCAGGAGAGACTGTGGCTGTGTGAGGCCAGACAGGCAGCCTGGCAGGTGGGTGAATGCCTGCAGACTCTGGCTCAAACACTGTCCTGCCAAAGCAGAGATGGTACCCAGGTCAGCCTAGCGCCTGAGTGACAGCTCTGCAGCTACCCTGGAAGACTTACAAATGTAGCAACAACTTTTTCTTTCTCTTTTTCATTTTCACCAGACAAAGCTAAAAGTATTGGCCTGATGTTAAAAATAGCTGTGGGAAGATTAGAAACCACAGCTAGCTGAAAAAACACTTTGCCTGGTTCTTTTTTTGACATCCTAGTCACAACTGCAACTTGAAAAAGATGACTAATAGTTACCTTGATTGCTTGGTTGTTTGCTTAAGAAAGGAAAACAGAACTTCAGTAAGACCCTAGCCTTCTTGTCAGATCAGAAAGTGTATGAAAAAACATTGAGACTATAAAATGAATATAGAAGACAAAAGGTAAATGAGCTTTCCACTTACAGGAGGACATGTGTATTTATTTTCCTTGTGTCTTGTGTTTGGGGCTGAATCTTGGGGCACAGCTAGAAGAGTTGGTGCAAGTAGCATGACATTAGTAATGGAAGCATTTTTAATCAGAGATAAATCTCAGAGATAGTACCAATAGATTGTTAGAGTTTCCTTTTCCTTGAAGTCTGATGGGAAGGAGGGACAAAACACCTGAATTGTGGCAAGACCAATCCTGTGTGGTCAAAGGGATTATCTAGATGAAAAGGACTTTCTCACAACTTTAAACTCTTTTATTCATTTTCTTGCCTTATTCTCACTGAATGAAAAACACTGAGTCAGATCAATTTTATCATTTTTCCCCTGCTTTTGCACTGTAAGACTTTCTTCTGCTCCCATGTTAGTGCTTACCCTGCTTTCTTCCAAAGCACAGGTCCCTTCCAGAGTGACTGCAATCAAAAGATTCCCTAGCTGAGAAGGATGCCAAAATAAACTGCTTGAGGTCCCACCCCCTAAGACTTTCAGGAATCCTAGCAGAGACTGATGAGTTAGATTTGGCACCAATTTCGTATTTTAAATATATTATTTTTCCCCTCTAGGTCATGGATATTTAGACAGATGTGTTCAGAGATTTGCAAAAATTAAGGGGATGACAAGGTTAGCTTTGTGCTGTGTAAGTGACCAAAAAAGCCAGTCATTGCTGCAGCAAGTGAGGAAGCCATCGGGGCCCAGCTGTTCTAGGCTGTGATGGAGTTTTTCTTCTTTCTTGTAGTAACAGGCTCTGTTCAACAGAGGTGTTAAGACCCTTATGGCCTGAATTCTTGCCAGTGTCATTCCTTTACAACAACTCATTATACCTTTGTATTGCCTGAGTTGCTAAAGTGTTTGCTTAGGCCTCATGAGAGACTGAACTGGGCATCTGACAGCACCTGTGAACATCCCACTACAGTGGCTTCACCTCTGAACTTCTGCTGGAAGCAAATCCTTTTTCCTAAGCAGAGGTGTGATTCTCACTGCTGTGGCTTCAGAGAAGGAAAGCCTTTTTAATCGAAGTGTTACACCTGAATGACTGTTATCCCTGCAGGAAAATGAAATAAAACCCCTCTCGTGGGACCAACAAATAACTCACGAGTCTTTCTACAGAGGAGCAGCAAGAAAAGCGTGTCACATTGTCTTGTTTGGCTTGGCAGAGCCAGAGTGCTCGTGAGAGGTGAAGCTGCTACGACTTGCCTCCCCTGCTCCCAGAGCCACGCAGCCTCTGCTGCCAAAAGCGCTCTTCCGTCGCAGCAGTGCGGCAGGTGAGCCTCTGCCAAATGACAAAGCACAAACCTCCTAACGAGCAGCTGAGGGTAGGGTGGGGATTCCAGATAGAGACAAATCTATGTCCCTCAGGAGATCTGGTGCAAACCAATCAGTATAAGAAGTATTTCACTGCTAATTAAGTTTTGATCCTTTGGCTTCACTTAAAACAGTTTGAGAGTATATCAAGTTTGGAGAGCAGGTGCTGACTGGCTTGAAAGCACTGGTCCATCAAATCAGGTAAGGGTTTTATATTCAGAAACTCCCCTAGAAGGGAGACTGTAACTTGCTAAGTGATAGATATATCCAGACCCTTTCAAGTATAATGCATTATTGACAGAGTTATAATGCTTGTGACTTTTATTCCCCCAAACGCTTGCAAAATTCCCCTCTACTCTAAAAGAGCCTCCTGTGTCTCGTGTTCTGTCCTCTTCATTTGTGTGTATGGAATGAATGCCGAAGGAGATGTATAGCCAGGTGCAGCTTGGAAATCCCAGGAGTAGTTGCTTCTGGTCTCCTGCCTTGATTTGGAATCCAAATTCAAACAGGAAAGTCTGATTTTAGGGGACACGCCACCTCTGTTCCATTGTCTTCAAAAATTTCAAAGGTTAAGAGCAGGAGAAGGTTGGATGCATAGTATGCCTTCTCCCCAGGTGCCAGAATATTTAGAGGAGTGGTCACCTTTTATTAGTGGCTCTTAGGTGTTCATGACTGACCAGAAGAAAGCAAGGCCCAGCAAATGTGCAACTGAAATATAATTAGCTGCATATGCAGGGAGGAACTGAGATAGAGGTCATTAAAAATTTGGGTTATGTTTTTCTGTATCTGGAAAACTTCTTAATGATCTCTGTGCTACAGAGAACAACAAAGCAGATTAGAATAAATAAAAGCTGTACCATGCCTCCCTACTGATACAGCTGCCTGAGGACTGAATACAGAATGGTACATACTTACAGGAGGTTGCAGTATGACCAGCTCCAATTGTTCCAAATTATAAGTTGCCTTAGAATCATGGTCGAAAGTTACTTTTTTTTTTTTTTTTGGTAGTTTGCTCTCTGAAATTTGGGTCTCTAATGCTCACTTCTTAAAAAAGGAAAAGTTTTCCAGTGTCATAGTACTTCATTTCTGGGGCCAAAAGGATTCTTCACCAACCTCATCAGTTTAATGAAAGGAAAATGTAAGAGACAGAGACGTATTTGCAGTTACAGAAGTCATTCTTTTACTATTCCCCATTGCATGGTTAGTGAACTGGAAGTAAGTAAGCACTTATTAGAATTTCTGGTGTGCCTTCAAATTTGTGCTGTTCACACTGAGAATCAGAACCTGCTAGTGTACTGGTGATCAATACTGGTAGATGGATTTCCTTCATTGGAGTAAGGTTTTGAGTAGGGTCTTCCCTCAAGTGTTGGGGTAGAGGTGCAGTTATCAGCTTGTTTCCAGCCTTGTGGAATTTGCAGACAGCTGACAGTAGGAAACTTCTTGGAAAAGGCAAAAGAAGCAGCACTGGGATCTCTTCCTCCCCAATAACTCGCCTTGTCCTGAGAAATCTTTGCATGGCTTTCTCTCTCTTACTGTTGAGTAGTGCCCTTCGGTGGCTCGAGGTGCGTGGTGCTTTCAACACTTCAAGAGATTTTTCACACTAGAGTCCCTGAACAGTTAACACAAGGCTAATGGGACAGCTGTTGTCTAAATCAAAAGCATTTTTTGGATGTAATTGGAGGCAAAATTTCACCCTGCAACAGATAAATTGAGTCGGATGTGCCTTGTACTGAGCAGCAGATCTATGTTCTTCAGGCTCCACTAGTAATGTGTCAGTCAACAAAATCACTTATGCTGATTTTGTAGTGGGAACTCTTTGCATCTGTGCTTCAATCATAGTCCTTTCCTACCTGAATAAAGAAGTCTTCCTAACCAAACAGAAATAGTGGAAGGATTTTGTTTTCTATCTACAAATCTATTGTAAACCATCCATTAATAAGTTATGACAGCTACACTTGCTGAGGAGTATTTCATTGAGTCCAAATATCATTAGTAAAGAAAGTTGCTCAGTGTGTTGCATGGATAAGAAGTGGCTGAAGTGTGGTGCGACAGAAATTACAACAGATGGGTGCATATCCAGAGCATCCCTGTTCTTATCACAAAGAACATGACATTGGTGCATGTCCATCGCTATGTAGTACCTCTGACATAGATGTGTGAAGATTTTCTGAAGAAATTTGGCCTAAATTGTTTGCAAGGGGAAGGATCTGTGGAAGAGTCCTGAGAACCTCTTTCATCTGACCCACAACAGTACAGGCCTAATTGAGTGAATTTGCCTTTTCCTTTCAGCAGGTGAAGTTGACAGAGGGTTAATAAATAAAGCAGAACATCCAACAACACTAAGCCGTCGGCTCTAGTGGTTATACCTTCCATTTGCTCTTAATTTGGAACAATGGGTGATTGTTAATGGTGTGAGCCCAGAAACAAAAGTTGGGAAAGAAATAAGAACGTAAGATTGCGGCTCTCCAATTAAAATGCATTTGTGATGGCAGTTCTCCATCCTGCTGTAGTTCTTTTGTGAGGGTGAAGCAGTGAGGATGAAGGTTGCTTAGCATTAGTCTCCCTGGGCTTGGTTTTGGGGTGTGGTGATTTGAACATGAGTCTGTAGTCAGGGAATGTTCCCCTTCCAACCCACCTCCTTTGAGGTAGCACCCAACTATTTCTAGCCACAGAGCACCATTGCCTCCCTTCTCAAGGCCCTTTTAGCCAGGTGAAGCTAGCACAAGAAGTCTTGAAACAAGAGAGAGGCTTGGTGTCGGCTTCTAGAAACATAAAATGCACATGGATTAGGAGACCTCAATCTTGTACACAACAACTGAAACATGTAAAGTGATCTGGGCAAGCCCCATGAAGGCATCTTCTGAGCATGGTCTGCCAGTCTACTGTCATTTTCTGGCACTGCCACCACACAACCAGTAATCTACAGTGCCTTGCACTTTCTGGTTGCTGGAGACCCTCTTAGATCTAGTTTAAGTTAGTGAGTCTGTTCTAGTGTGGAACGGGTGGGAAAAAGGCCCCAAGTTTGCTTAGTTTTTTCCTCTTTTTTTTCATTTATGCATTTGGTAGAGTTAAAATGGTGGGTTAGTGTCTCTGGCTCTATTGCTTTCTGAAGTTATTAGCACATGGGTTCAAGTTTTGGCATATCTAAAACTGACCCATTGATTCCAAACTGTAGCCACACTGAGTGGCCCAGCCGATGCTGTGTCAGATACTGGCAGCAGAAATAAGGCTTAAGTTATGCTCACACATCCCTGCACTGAAAGTCTGTCTCAGCTGAATTCACTGAATTGTCTTCTATACTAGGTTTTCCTTCATGAGACCGAAAAAAATCATGCATTCAAATCAGTGTTAGGGGCCACTAAGTCTTTCCCAGCTAATACAATCTGAGTCTTTTCATGCTGATCAGGGTGTGGATAATTTCCTGTGGAAGAATTGCGAGATGCTCTTCACCGAGAAATGGTTTTTGAGTTGTTTCTTTTTAGCAAGATAAATTGTTTCTTTTTAGAAAGCTAAAGTCATCTCAGGTCTTCCTGGCTTTAAACGCAGCCGTTTCCTTGAAAGGGGAGGAAACCCCACACACTGATGTACTGCTATCAGTTCTCGGAGAAGCCTGACTAGCCTGAAAAAAATGTTGATGCAATCAGCGTTCTCCTCGCCGCTGCCTTCCGGCCTCTCTGGGATGGATATACAGCACCTCCAAGATATGGCAAATGTCAAGTTGCTTGCGAGGCCGTGTCCCCACACTCGAGCTTGGAGCTACCAGCTGGCAGTGGCAGCAGCCCCGTGCAGTCCGGGTGGCTGCAGCAAACAGCTTTGAAGTTCTGCCCTTCAGCTATCTCCTGTTGCACGCAGCTTGTGATACATGAGTCTGTGTCCCGCAGCTGTCTCCGTTTAAGTCAGCGGGCGTTTGAAGCAATGCTGGCCACCCCAGGGAAGGGGGCAAGAGTTGAACAAAGTGTTCATCTTCAATTAAACCGTTGGAATGCCAGTGCAGAGTCTGAGTCCCTGCCACTTTCTCCTCTAAAACCAATGTCATGTCTAAGCTTTTTAATAGGAAAGAGCAGAGGCAGCTGTCAAGGTCTGCTAGTCAGTTCAGGCTTGAACCAAAAGGAAAAATCAGTAATGGTATCAAATGATTTGTAAGGGGGACAAGCTGAGTTTTAGGCAGCGATTTCAGCAAGCTCCAGCTCCCCTTTAGACTACTGTCTTCAGTTTGAAAATGTGCTGCTGAATAGGTTAGAGGAAACCAACAGGGTAATATCCAGGAAGCTTAACCAGCAGAAGGGCTTAAAAATGTTTCCTTGCAGTGAGCCAAATTCAGCTCTGCTCTAAGTGCAATTCCTTCTAAAGTCAGGTCTGAAGCTACTGCTGAAGATGGGTTGAAACCAGCAGTCCAGGCCTTTGCCTTGAATTGAGCTATCTGGTTGTCTTCACCAGGAAGGACTTAATTACGGAAAAGATAAGCTAGAGGAAAATATGACCCACCTGGCTGCTGCACGCATTTAGTCCTGGGCTGAACTTGCTCAATTATCTCTTTTTTTTTGTCTTTCTTGCGTATCTAGTATGGCTACCTGTTTGGAGCCACAAGAAAAGCAGTAACAACAGACTTTGACACCTGTGTTTCCTCCAGCTGTGAGTCTCATCTTTTTTTTCTACAAACAACTTTATCCGCTTCAGAATGTGGGACCAGTTCTCAGAATTACAAAGGCTGTTCTGCAACAAATGGTCTCCTAGTTTGCTTTATCTGTTCAAACGTGTGCTTTTTGGTCTAACTTCACTGTTTCTATGAACTTTACATGCTGCAGGGTATGGTTCTGACTTATGGAGTGAGTTTGATACAGACTGCATAACAAAACAATTTACACTGCAGGCTCATATGTTTAAATCCATGGTTGTGTTCTTAAGGATCTGACTTCTTCCTCTCCCTTACCAGCTGTCCTCTGTTAGTGACTAGTGCTGATAACAGCCTTGCTGAGAAAGCAAATGGTAGAAAGCAAATTGCTTCTTAAAAAAAAAAAAAAAAGAAGCAGGGGGAGTA